>JANRGW010017573.1:0-13713 GCA_024733675.1 Psilopsiagon aymara
GAAGCGCTCATTTCTGACGCAGCTCTGGGACAGCCCCACACCGGCGCGACCCCGCCCGGACAGAACGGATGAACGCTGCGGCGTTCCGCAGGAGGGAGCCCGAGGTCACCCGCGCAGCGAACACGCGCCGGGACTTGCAGAGGGAAACCCCGGCACGGGGCCCCCTCCCCGGCCGCTAAAGCCGTCCTGCGGCGCGCACGGAGCAGCGCACGCGCACACCCGCCCTGCGTGAGCCAAAGTTTATTTTGTCCAAAACTGGTTTCGTCAAACAACGGGATCTGAGCGGCCCTGAGAAAGCGAACAGTTCGTGTAGTAACAAATGGAGAGCCCCACAGGTAAAGCACCCACAGAGCCGGGCTTGGGCTTCGGGTCTGCGTTAGGAAATTGAATTCGTACAATATAAACCCCCAACTGGTTTCCAGTTTGTGGCGAGTGCGTTTCCCACATATTCTGTACTTACAAAAAGAAGGACGCCTTGGGAGGAAACAGCTGTACAGGGATACGTTGACAAAAACTCCCAAACAACCCAAATTATAGTAGCTCCTTTTAAATAAATATCCAATAAAGGCACAAACCTGTTATGGGAAAAAACACAACGTACAAAACGAGACCTATTAAATAAATAATGCAAAGTGTGGGTCGGGGTGAGGGAAGTCTGTTCCAGCACCTGTTTTGTCATTGCTCCAGGATGGAATTTCCAGCCAAACATTTGGTAAAGGATTAAACTTAATCACAAGGATACACGCTTGAGATACACCAAAAGAGCCCACGTTACAATTCCTGTTGTAACTGTACCAGTTACTACAATCTCTTTAAATAAATGGCTATGAGGATCTGCATAATGTAGCGATGCGGTAATGTATATAGGTCAATGACAAGATACATCTTCAGAGTAATAGCAACAGGTTTTCTATGCTCCTAGCTATCAGTAATGTATAAATGATAACATGTACAGTTTCCATTGCTCAAAAATATAATCTTTTAAATGGAAATAAATGACTGATACACAGTGCCTTTAGATGTTTTCCTTACGATACAAACTACCCCAAACAAAGTTTTGCTTTTTATGTACAGATTAAGCACCGATCCACAGTGCGTACTACTCTAATTGTAACCCCCCCTCCCTGCCACACATCAAAAACCCAGATGTGGATACACCCTGTATTCAATCTTGGAGTACGAAGGTTTTCTGTTGGTTCCGGTGTTGGTTTTTTTCCTTAAACAAAAGTCCATGTGTTATTTTCTCCAATGAGTATTCTACCACCATGTGCAGAGAACTGAGATTTCTCTAGAACAGGAGTCCAATGTTTAAAAAAAAATCAATAACTTCTTGGAGACAAAGCCAAACTATTCCTAGAGAACATTAGAAAACCCCAGTTACTTAAAAAGAGGTACACGTTCCAGTCCGACACACAATCAACCTCTCCAGATTCCCCCAGGAGTTACAGTATCTCCCACGCAACAGCCTCCCTGTAGCAGCAACGAGTCCCAACAGTCAGGCTTGAATGACCCTCTGAAGTACAATAATGCAAAGCGCAGCATACTTCACAAGTCTTCCTCCTTATTCAGACAAACCGGGAGTGCCATCTTAGTCAAGCACCTGCTCTCTGAAGCATTCAGAACAGGATTCTGATCAAACCAGTTGGAAGGAAACAAAAGGGAAAGTCACATTTATGTACATCTCTCTTCAGTGTTTCGCTCATCACTATTCACAACTGCTGCAGGACAACCTTTGTCTTCAAAGTGTTTTTTTTTGGAGAACAAGATCTGAGCCATGAAAGCCTCAACAGCATCCCAAGTCCTTGGGCTTTACTTCAAACGTATGGATTACATGATTTAAAAACATCATTCTGCCATTTCATGTGTTCCAATACATGCACAAGGAAGAGGTTGGCAAAAGCAGTCCTGTGCACCTCTGTGCAGAGAGAAGTGTCTCAGTATTTTCTTCATATGGATAAACCTGAACGTGGTGGTTTAATATATCAAACATTCTAAATAAGATGAAAAAAAAGGTAGCTTACAAAGTTTCTAGGATGTACTTGGTGGTTGTTATCTTCTTTTATAATACTAAATAAATTGGTATCAGACAGCTTTGCTACAAGAAAGCATACCAAAGAACCATTAAAAAAATCCAGAGCAAATCAGAAGTAGTGCAGACTACACCTAGGACTAAATCTGAGCCATGTGCATTCCAGATGTTCAGAATGCTCTGCAATAAAGTTCTGCTTGCCAGGCATTTATTTGCATATTTCATTAAAATAATGAATTATTACTTACACAGCTCAGTATGAGAGAGACCCAGCAGCTCATAGCGCTAGGAACTGCCTGCTGGTAGGGCTCTCCGCTCTGCCAGTAATGCCCAGACATTGATTACTGCATGTACTGCTCTAATTTGAACTCGAGACATTTAAATGCTGAATAAATCAATGGAATTCACTATTTCTTAAACAAACACAACGACCCACTCTAAATGGCATCTCTTCCCTCATCGTGTGGAGGGTAACTATAGGCACTGAAGAACTCATTGGCTTAAAATTGTACAACTGTTCAACCCAAGAGGCGGATTAAAGCTTGAAGCCCTTTGTAATTCAAACTTGAACATCAGATTGCTACACACCGGTCCAAATTCTCAAAATAAAACCAAAATCAAAGCACATTCAGGAACTCCTTGGTTTAAATCTTGGCAGGGTTTCATGTCCCAGGAAGTCAGTGGTTACAGATTCCAAGGGCTGGGGGATGGTTTTTTGTTTTGTTGCTTTTGAGTTGTTTCACTTGGCAAAAATGTTTCCATAGGGTTAAAAAAAAAATACTATTTTTGCACTCTTTAGACAGAATTAAGCATTTAGGAAAAGGGAATATGAGCAAAGTGTGGTATTTTAGAAGTTCTCTGCAGAGCAGTTTGACAGAATCCCCAGGCCTATCATAGTGAGAGTCAGAGACAGTTCTGCAATTATAGACTCCCCAGAGCTAAAAGACATGCTGCTTTGGAGGTCTATTTATTGCAACAATAGAAAACTATTATTTTATTTGAAAACTCAGCTTTAATATTAATCATGAGTAGAAGTCATTTTACAGGAGAGCTTTTCATTGAACTCTGCCACAAAACTTCTGGAAGTAAGGTTGCTCCCAACTCCGTTTACTTGATTAATGATTTTTTTTTAGTTGTCTTAAAGGTATCACTTTTTATCAGATGGAAATAAAAGATAAGGCATTTTCACAGCCAACTGCAGTTCTGGAGGAAGATTGGTAAATACAAAAGACGTGCCACAAGTCTGTACGCATCATGAAAAGCGTACTTCATAAATTACTTGATTTAAAAGATTTTCCTCTCAAAGAGAGTCTGGATTTCTTAACATAGCATTTTAACCTTGAAATTACTACAGAAGAAAAAGATTACTGCAGCATTAAAGAAAAGATTATCTAAAAGTTTGCACATATTTACATGTTTAAAAATAATTACTTTTATATGATTTACAACTAGGTTCTTATTTCAGAAAAGCAGCACAAGCTATTCCCTACAGCTAGGTAATTCCCACAGAGGTACCAGTTCACAAGTGGCAGCACTATTGCATGGTTTGCTTCTTTTGACCAAATGGACTTTGTAGAAAAAGTTGGATCTCTTGCCTCTTCTGCACTTAGATTTTCAAATTGCTCCCACTTGCTGTTCCTGGGGACCTGGCATTCACTGGCTCCCAAAGATACTCTTCCTTGAGCTATGAAAGACACTATCTGCAGAGAAGATACTTGATGGAAGTGCAGCTACTGCCGCTTGTCAGAGGCTGCACGTGCCGTTCTGTAACACACTTGTTTCTCCTGCTCCATCATAGGCGTGCGGCCCATCACATACCAATGGAGCAATCGATTATTAATATATATATAATGTAATATGTATATATCTCATCGATTCACAGCATTTCAAAATCACATTATAAAGTTCGCAAATTACTATAAGCTATTCTAATGTGAAAAAGCTGTCTGATTTCACACAATATTGGCCTTATGATAACGCAAGCATTACTCTATCAGAGTATTCATTAGAGCACATAAAAATTTTATTGCTCAACTTCATCTGTGTTGTGTCTTGGTTACAACAGCCACAGAATTTTTATGGAGAAAATAAATAGCTCTGATATCCTCTGTTAACTTCCTATGGTAATCTACTGATGAATAAGGTTACAGAGCAATCATGATACCCCTCATCTCAGCTCTGAAGATGATAATCCAGCTTGAACCTGCTGAGTCAACCTCAATAAAATACAGTTTTCTGCTGAGCAGTTTGAAGGAAGAAGAAAAGATCAGTGAACAAACATTCACACTGCAGTGACTGTTATAAACAAGAACCTTGAAAGCATTGCAGTTCAAACTAATATTGTATTATACAGGGAAGAAACAATTGCCCTGTTCAGGAATACATCATGGAAAGATCAAAATTCAGTCTTGTCTTTTTTGTTGGGTTGTTGGTTTTTTTTTTTTTTTACCAGTATTTGGTTGTTCTCACATCTTGCTGCTTTGGCGGCTCTACATAAACTGTATCTGTGAAGTAGAGATTGCATATTAATGTCACTTAGATCGCACATGGTTCCCTAGTGGTTTAATTATGAATCTATTCAACTGCTTTCTTACTTGCAAGGTAAGAGTACAGGTTTTCGACTTTAAGAAATCCCCAAAGAACACCAAGACAGAAGTATCTGGAGTACACAGTTTCTTCAGCTTGAATCATCTTGTCCATGCCTTTTTCACGTCCTTTCCTTAAGGAAGCTTTCACCACCTCTCTAGTCAGTATGACTAAACCAAGCATCCAGCTTACATCACAGGAAACCTAAACTCTATTTATCTTCACTGCTCCCATTTTCTTAATACTGACACAGTGAAGAGTTAGCCACTAAATCTGATTTTTACTTTCTTCCTACATTTACATGCTCTTGCTGTCTGAATTAGCTTCCTTGCCAGCAAAAGTTGCTGCCCTTGACAAAGGAGCCCCTCACTTTCAAATGCAGAAATACATCAGAAGCCCTTCCTGAAGCATTAGCTTGGTTTTACCAAGACTGAAGTTTTAATGTGATCTCAAGATTAAGGAAAACAATTCACCTGAGTTTCAGAAACGGGTGCAAAAGGGTTTGTTGGCCTTAGACCAGGCTGCGTATACATCATTGTCTGGGGTGCCATCAAAGGAGCAGCTCCAACCTGAGGAGGTACCTGTTAGGAAAAAAGCAAAACCCCCACAAAAGAGATATATAAAATTCAAAGTAATTTTAGTAGCTCTTTTTGTTTTGTGAGTAGTAGAAAACAAGCATATAAACACACACATGTAGTAAAGTCAGAGCTTTAAAAACCATGCTGTACAGCACTTGGAGCAACCTTTTCCAAAGCACAGTGTGACAAAGCCATCATATTTCACACACTATTGATCTTTTGAAACAGTACATACAAGTTACAGAATGATTTCAGCATAATAACGCCAGCCATGAAACCCACCGGAAAAGACAACTAGGTTTTTCAGGAATACAAAGACAATCCCATTTCTTACCATTCCGTATACAGGCACTTGAGGTGTGGTCAGTGGGTACGTGATAGGAGCAGGTACCTTCAATCAAGAAAATCTTCACGTTAGATAAGCTCATGCATACTAGTAATAGATACAAAACTGTGAAAAACATCTATTTTTCAACACTTAAAATAACCAATGTATTTACGAGAAATTGACTTACATATCCAGGATAGTGTACTCCATTCTGGCACAGCAAAAGGAGTAAGGACAGAAAATTATTTAAGAGGTATTTGAACTAGAAATTCTACTCAAGGGATGGATTTAAGTCCAGTACCAGAACTGTCTCTAACTATGTTCAACTCATTTTACAAACAAAGCAGGAGGAAAAAAAATGCAAGGACAGTAACATCAGTAACCAGGCCTGTTAGCTTGGACAGGCTCTCTGCCTAGAAAATGATCACTAGTAAGACTGATAGCAAAAATAGATACTTTACTAGATCCACCCACATCTGAGTATATTGTGTGAGAAGCTTTTGGATGGCATGGAATATTCCTTCTGCCTCCCTTTATGTGAGAGAAAGGCAGAGGAATAAGGAAGCCAGTGACCATTCAGCTTGAGAAACAAATAGGTCAATGTTGCTGACATACAGGTTTCTGATGTCTGCAACATATCACAATATGAAAAAGAAAAATGAAGAGCATCTTAAGCTGGTAATAGCTTGGACCAGGCTATGTTCACAGGCATAGTGATGCATGCACTTCATATTGCCATGCAGTGTTAAGTAGTGCTCACTGTATTAAAAACAGAGTGCTCGTTCAAATGCTTCTCTATGAAAGAGTATGCAGACTATACATGAATTGCAGGGTTGGTACTCTGAATAACACAGACCAAGTCAGGACAGTAAGATCTTTAAAATGAGTGCCCCAGTATTGGAAAGATGCTCATAGCTGAGCTATTAAATATGAACACATGAAATAGAAACACAAAACCCAAATCCACAGTGATCCATGTATGCTCAGGTGTCCTCTAGCCTCCAAAAATAAAAGCACCTTGGTGCTCTAACAGGCTTGAGAGCTCCAAGTGGGGCTAAAAAGGCTTTATGGTCTCACAAGTTTCACGTAAGCGCTATACAACTGAGACATCCTCTCATCTGAATTCTGATTTTTGTCTGAGAACAATACTGGATTTAAGATTCTGTTCAACTCTGAAAATTCTGAATGAGCATACTCATGTAAGATGAGGAAAATAAGCATTACAAGCAAAGCTATTATTATTGGAAACACAGTCAGACAAAGAGCAGTCCAAAACTCATGTAGTAATTACCCTGCCTGTCCCTCTAAGGCAGCTGTATTTCAGAAGGGGTTTATATTTGTATGAATACTTGGAAAAAATTCTTTTAAAAGAAAAGGGAAAGTCAGTTGCTACAAATATGTCTCCAAGGAATAAAATTTCTTCATTTAAATAACTATAAGTTTCCACTTAGTATTTTGTACTGTTAAAAATAGGAAGTCACTGCTGAGCACTACCAAAAGGCCGAAGTGCTGCTTGACCTGATAATTAAGGGTTGCAGCAGTGTTTCATGTGATAAAATTGAAAAAGGAGTGAAAAATGGAAGGAACAGCAGTTTTGCCTTTGAAATGCATTTTTAGGTCTCTTAAAGATGCATGTGTGCGTGGCAGGGAGGGGAGGGAGGATGGGAGCATCTCAAACATGCACATGAGAAATTTTCTGGTTTGAGGTCATTTGTTACAATTCAAAAGTAACTTATGAACTGAGATCCATCTCACGTGAAAGGCTGATTATTCAGGTCTTTAACAGATAAGTTCTACATTGAGGGGAAATAAAATATACTAAAATCTTTACCTTATTCAGTTTAAAAAGCAATCCTACAAGCATTCCCCACTGCCCCCACCCTTGTCCCAAACAGCCTTTGCTGTACTTCTAAAGTTAATACAAGCAAGGAAGTAGCATTTGCTAGAACAAAGTATGATTTCAATAATAGAGAAGTTACCATATGTGGGATAGAGGGTAAGGGAGTAGGACTCCACGTGGTCAATGTGTTTGTTTTTGCTTGCCAGTTTGTTCCACCAGTAAGTTTTTTCTCTGTAGGCTGGGTCCACTGCATATCCGATCTACAATGAAACTGTGCTATTAGTTCTCAAAGTCAACAACTAGAGTAACAACAACATAATGGAAAACCAAAACATGCCTTAAAACAGGTACACAGCTGAAGTTATGCGTAGAGGAAACACTCGTAACTACTTACTGTTCAAGTATGATGTGTGAGGGTTCTGTTTCATGTTAAACTATCATTACTGCACCATACAGCATAATTAAAGCCTATGTAACTGCAAGATCTTCTATGGTGCTTCATAAAATACAGTAATTGCAAACTAAATGAACTGAACTACTTCCAAGTTAAGGTTGACCATGTTTGGTAACTGACCACAAACTCACTGTTTCGTTGCTGGTTTTGGTACCAGATTACTTTTGAGACTCTTGCCATGTTAGTGCTGGTAAACTGCCAGAGACTACCAAATAACTCATGTGAAAACATCGTAAGTACATATATGCACTTACTTTTTGGGTGGAGTTCCTCCAAAGCCAAGATCTAGGGGGAGAGGGAAGGGAGAAGAGAAACAGACAAAATTCTTAAGTTTTGGGGGTTTCTTTTGGGTGGGGGGGAGCTTGTTTTGTTTTCAGTAACAAATGGGAAAGTTAAGATTTAAAAGCTTCACACTTACTTCCCACTAGATTAGCAAGTGAAGAATCGAGGTCGTTTGCCAAAATTTTTCCGTTTTGCTGGCTGGCTAAAGGGGCTCTTTGACTCTGTGGTGGTACTGTGGGTTGCAATACATCATCTAGAAAGGTAAAACCTAAAGGAAAAACAAAAAAGCAACTGTTAACAGTTCCATTGCATTTCAGAAAATACATCCACAAGCCATCCATTATGGCATCCATAAGCCATACATCCATTCCATCCCTAAGGATGGTATTTTCTTATAGAACACAAAGTAATTTGACTATTAACAAGTGGACATTCAACATGCTGAAAGTGTTTAATGCTTGGACAGAAGCATAGATTAACCTCTGGGGTTTTTTTTATGCAATCCTACACTGTAGCCACGAATCAGTAGAATCTTTCATTGTCTTCAGCAGTAACTGATGGTATTTTTAAATTAAGATGAATGTCCTCAAACTGAAGAAGGGAGGTTGGTAAAGACAGTTTCTAAAATGGTCTTTTAACAAGAAATCGGCAATTTCACGATACTGCTAGTATCCTGAAAGTACACGAGTTTCTTTGCTGTATGTTCATAAGGACCTTGAATACATAGTAAAATACCAACAACCAAGAGAAAGATCATAACTATTCTTCAATCAGCACATTTTTGTAAATACATTGTACATAAAGCACAATGCATTTCAATGACGTTAGAGGAAACTCATTATCATGTATCAAAAGAAAACACTGAAGTCATAGGCACTGAAAACAGACTAATATAAGCTTACCAGTTAAGAGATATCCAGAGGGCCACATTCAAAGTTCATTCCCCAAAAGAAGAGAAGAAAGAGTTATTACAGTATACACGAATATTCAAAGCTAATTTTAACGTGACAATCAGCTCAATTGTAATTATCTATCAGCCCTATAATCAGCTTGCAAATCTACTATGTTTGTAAAGTTGGAGGGACTCCAGAGGAGACCACAAAGATGCTCAGAGGGTTGTAGCACCTCTCCTATGAAGACAGGCTGAGGGACTTGGCCTTGTTTAGTCTGGAGAAGGCTCTAAGGAGACCTCAAAGCAGGTTCCAGTGCCTAAAGGGGCCAACAAGAAAGCTGGAGAGGGGCTTTGGAGAAGAGCCTGTAGTGATAGGACAAGGGGAAATGGCTTAACCTGACAGAGGGGAGATTTAGATTAGGAAGGTGCTGGCACAGGCTGCCCAGGAAAGCCGTGGCTGCCTCATCCCTGGCAGTGCTCAAGGCCAGGCTGGATGGGGCTTTGAGCAACCTGCTCTAGTGGAAGGTGTCCCTGCCCATGACATGGGGTTGGAACTGGATGAGCTTTAAGGTTCCTTCCAACCAAAACCATTCCGTGATTACAAATTTAAACTGCAATAGCAATTATGCTAAACTGCTAGGCAAATGTTGCCTCTAGGATATAAATTCAGTCGAAAACTGATTTTTACCACTTGTAGTCCTGTACTCTGGTGCTGTAGATTTTCCTCCAAAAACAGCATCAAAGTCCACATTAATTGTTGGAGGAGCTGAATGAAGAGGAAAACCTAGAAAAGAAATAATTGGAGTATTCGAATACAGCCATGGAGTAATGCCACTCATTACAGTCAAACTAGAAAGTTAAAAAATATCAAATTACCATCAACAGTCAGAGGATGATACACAGAAGCATATGTAGGTGTCTGACCACTAAAGTCATCTTTGTGAAACGAGAAAAAATCAGATCAGTTTGAAGGAGAAAAAGAAAGAAGAGAAAAAAAATTCAGTCTGCAGTTTTTAGTAATAAATGAGGATTTGTTTAACTGAACAGATTGGAAAAGCTCAAGTGGCTTCTGCATTACCCATTAAAAAACAGCAAAGAGGCTGCAGTTTGAAAGGAAGCAGCAAAAATTCCAGCAACATTACAAATCCTAGGATATCTGTGCTGGGCAAGTGGAACACAATAAGGAGTTGTTTCAACTATAGAAATAAATTTTTAAGGAAACATAACTTTTGCTACATCTGGAATTAATGCACCATTTTGACTTTTCAATAAAAGTGAAAATGGGTCCAAAGCACAAAAAGATTACAGGGCCCAGTTTATCAGCATAATCATCTCCAGTTGCACAGAAATGACATGGGTTTTGTTTGGTTAGGTTTTTACCACTAAACAGTTCCACCGTTTGTTTGGAGGAAAAAGCAGAATTGATGAAAGGGGTGGTAGATTTTACAGCTTCTTCAACTGGCTTCATGTCAAAGATGTCCAGATGAGGTGGAGAACCAACACAACCATTTGAGGACGAGAAAGGACCTTTCAGATGCAGAAGTGAAGGAAAGAATACAGAGTACAAATAATGGAAAACAGACTGAAATGATTGAATAAGAGAATCTCTAGATAAAGTCAAATCCTAAATATTCCACCTAGTGATCGTCCCATTAAAAGATTCAAATTCTTAAGTTTCAGATTAAAAAAAACCCAAACTAACATGTCTACTTAGGGAAAATAGTCGTATTGCCATTGGGTGGGAGGGGGAGAATGACACAATATTCATCAATCAAAAAAGTTAGATACTACATTTCTGGCTTCAAGAATCTACCTTTTAAGTAGCACACAAAGGTAATCAATTCTACCTACTGAAATACTAACACTTACAATAGTGTTAACATTGCCTTATTTCAGCATTTAATACATTTCTTTGACATCTATCCTCATTATACTTTGGAAGGATTGGTGAGAGTAAGAGAATTTTGTGCACAGGAAACTGGGAAGAACAGCTATGTCGTAAGAACTTTGAAGTCACCAACACCTTTTAAATGAAAAGTATATTAAATATCACTTAATGGAATGGAAATACTAGTCCAGCATCTTTTCAATTACATCTGGTTAGTTTGTATTTCCCAGCAGTTTTACACTTTAATTCTTAGTTATATTTCTTCTATCTGCTCCCTTTTATTAAATATCTCCTTCATTTCATCTACTGCACATTGACACTACTGCTTTGTGTTAAAAAAAGTAACTTTTCTATAACGGTGCTTTCAAATGACTGATATTCTGTCAAGGACAGACATGTCTGGATGCAAAGTAATTAAGGTTTAAGATATACATTCAACTAAATATGAATTTGTATTTTATTCTTGTATTCCAATAATTCACCTACTGTTTAGTCAAATCATGGTATCAGCTCACCTCCCCAAGCACTGCTTGGTGATGTGGGTATAGTTGGAGTACTCTGCACAGCTGGAACAAATGCAGGCTGAAGATCAAAAAGGTCACTAGAAAGGTTGGGCATGCTGAATAAGAAGAGAGAGAAACATCAAGATGCGTAGTAGGCACTGTATTCCTGTGATGTACAAACATTCACACCCATCTGACTTTCTCTTGTTTACTAACAGCGTACCAATAATAGTAGTACAAAACAGAACTAGTAATTAAGTACTTATTATTGACTGTAACCAAAATTTCTGTCAATATACTGGGAAAGCATCAGCAAAAGGTTATTCTGGAGAAGCACTTGAGAAGCTGCAATTGCTTTGCAGATGATGGTGGAGCTACAGGCCAGTGCAGTAATTTTGGCTTGCTTCAGAAAGCAAAAGTATCTCTCACCTATTTGTTGTGGGTGCTGGTACTGCAAAAAGATCAACAGCTACAGTGGTATTCACACTTTTTTCTGATAAGGTGCTTGGGGATGCTGATCTGGAAATGGAATTTGATACTACAGAAATCTCTCTTAATCGCTGCTCCTGAAAGACAAGATACACAGCTTGCATTTTTGTCAGGAAAAAATCTTCAATAGACCTCTATAATTCCAGAGACAAAACAACTCTGCATTACCATTAAACTTTGCTTTCACACTCCAAATAGTTTTAAGATGTGACCTCCAGATGACATAAGCAATTTTGCTTTGTTGTTTAGGCATGTCTAGAGGTGTTAAAGCAACAGAAGAAAAATTTCCAACTGCCCCACTTGTGTATGCCTGGGACACAACAGAATTACAGATTTAGCTTTCACAAGAGAAGCATTTTGCCTCATTTGAGATTTTATAGTGAGTATGTTCTCAGGAAACAGTGTTATAAAAGGGTTAAAGGGACCTGAAGGACCAGGATTCAGGCCTTAGGAGAAAGAGATTATCAAGAGGACTACTCAACAAGTACCAACTAGCAAGCAAAAGCACATCAAGGAACCAAGAGAGAACACAATCCAAATGTTACATGTTACCACACTTCAAGTATGTTGAATTAGATGATCTTAAGGTCCTTTCCAACCCTAACTATTCTATGAATCTATGATTATTCAAACACCATGAATTACACCTAATTATGTATGATTTCAAGCTATTTTTCAAAGTAAACTATAGAATTATAAAAAAGAGCAGTTAATTATGGGCAGAACTAGAGCATATCCCCTCATTGTGAGCAACATGACTGAAGAATCACACTAAAGCCATATTCCATACATTATGGGGAAAAGTAATAATCAGTCTTACAATAGCAATGGTGTATGCTCAGCTGCTAAGATGTAATCTAGAATTGTTCTAATCTCATTTTGTGAATCTTTGAGGTAAATAACAATCTCCTGTAAAGAAGAATATAAACGATCAATACCAGCTGTCTCCTATTCAAGTCATATTCCTGGTAAAAGAGTCACCACATACTTCTAGCAGCCATTACATCTATATCATACAGAATCATGCCTTGGTCTCTCAAGGTGAGGGGTTCACCATACCACCCCCAAACAAACTCAGAATGCAAACTTGTAAAAAATAACAGTACCTTAAGTGCCTGCAGTCTAGCTTGCTCCTCCTCCAATGCCTGCTGTTTTTCTTTCTCATCCATCTTCCTAAACAACATTCCTGTACAGGCAAGTGTGGAAACAGCCCTGGATAGGGCAGTAGCTCTGAAAAAAGTAATGATTTTAAAAAAGTTTTATTAAGGAACAGCCAGGTACAGATCACTGATAGTGTAATCATCAAGTGCCTCAGTCATGTGTCACTCCCCATCCATTCCACAACAGAGTAAGGGAAGAAAAGCAGACACCCCAATAATGGAGTTTGGTGAAAAAGCACTGTGAGTACACAGGACTACTTCTTCAAGTTTCAGCAGGTAGGAACTGGAAAGTACAACACATACCAGCTATCTTTTTTTATTTAAGATCATACAGATTAGACTGGAATTCTATCCCCTTCAAGTAACAGAGACACAGAAAGCTTGTTTGTATACATTATACATATAACAGTGAATAAAGCAAAGTTATTCCCTGTATATTTTTTTAGCAGAATATTGTGTAGTAAATCCTCAGACACTTGCAAAACCACACAAAAAAATCTGAGGAGTAAGACAGCAACTCAGGAATGTAGCTTACACTGATACATTTATAAACATCTACCACATCTCCCGTATGAAGATAGGATGAGGAAGTTGGAGCTGTTCAGTGTGGAGAAGAGAAGGCTCTGTGGAGACCTCATAGCAGCCTTCCAGTATCTGAAGGGGGCCTATAGGGATGCTGGGGAG
>JANRGW010017575.1:0-105642 GCA_024733675.1 Psilopsiagon aymara
AATGGGTTGCCCAGGGAAGTTGTGAATGCTCCATCTCTGGCGGTGTTCAAGGCCAGGTTGGACATAGCCTTGGGTGGTATGGTTTAGTGGGAGGTGTCCCTGTCCATGGCAGGGGGGTTAGAACTAGATGATCTTAAGGTCCTTTCCAACCCTATTCTATGATTCTATGACTCTATACTGGGAGACTGGGAATTAATTGCTGCAGACACAGCAGAATTTTGCTGCATGTCATGTCAAGAACATGGTGAAGACTGTTTTCGATGACGGGCTTGGGACAGAAGTCACCTACATGTTGACAGAACTCTATCCCATGGGCTCTTTGGCAGCTCATATCTCTGCAAAAGGTCTCAGAAAGTCCCGTTAGCTCTCACCTGTATTTCTGTCCAACCCTGTAGCTAAATAGCTGGTTCAGTATCAAGGCATGCTCACTGCCTGTCTCTTTGTTTGGATTGCCAGGAATTTAATGCCATTTAATTCTAGCTTTGAGTTAGATTTTTTCATGCAAACTCCATTAGCCTTACAGGAAAATAAAAACTGCTGTTCATCTCACACAGGGCAGTAAATTACCACTGGAGGGTACTACACATTCAGTTCTGAAACACTTCATATCCCAGTACTAATTACCATACAATCTTTTGGTGGCTAATTTGGCTAATATTTTGGTAGATTTTCTAAAAGGAAGCAATGAGTGATGTTGTTAATCTTAGAAAAAAGTTAATATTTCACTTTTTCCCAAGCACCATGGCTGTCTTCCAGATGTTGTGTTACCTTTTCTTTGCAGTTATGTTCCTTTTTCTACAAATCATGTTCCCAATTCATGCATCCAGTGCTTTCTGGGTCCCATTATTAGCACAAATACTTTCTAGATTCTGATTCACTTTCTAGTATGAAGTCCCCTCCTCTTGAGTCTTCTATTTTAGCAATGCTCTCTTGCATCATATACTTCACAATGTTTTTGCTAACAGTGCTTTGTCACAATAACACACCCCAAACCACTGAGATAGTGTTCTCCAAAGTTAGATAGTAGCAAGACCTAGGTCTTTAATATCTGTTGGTAAAGGAGACCAAATAGCTGAAAAGAGATGGTCACATGGAAAAGGACAAATCCAAGCAATATGCTATTTTGTGTTGGGTTGACAAAAACTATAATTATAGACAAGGCAAGAAAAACAGAAGGGTTTTATTTTCATTCAGGTTAGTGGCTGAAACCAGAGTCCTTAGGAGAAACTAGAGCTGAACACATGTTGCTAATCTGAATTAAAAACCATAATCATAGATATCAGCTGAGTTATCTATGATTGGGCAACACCACCCCCAAAGAAAGCCCTTTGAAACACCAGTTATAACTTCAGATATTTAATAGTAAATGCCATAGCTTTCAAGGTTAATGAGTTAATGCATGGCTTTAATTCAGTTCATGGTTACATTTCATTTTAAATTGCTTACGTTAGGAATTCCACATTCACTTTGAGGGGGTCATAGTAACTTGTAATCCTTTCACCTTCAGGATTCAGTATGTATATGCATAACTCATTCCTCAGACCAGGTGCAAAAATTTAATGTATTTCATTTTAACGTCACAAAATAACATACAACTATGCCATGAAAGTAATAATCTGTTGCAAACTTATTTGGCAGTCAAAGAAAAATTCTAAGCACTGTTTCTCCTAGAACCACCTGTATGTAGGACTTTTACTTTTATGTAAAACTGGAGCAGGGCGATACGGATATTATAGGTGTTCAAAACTGTATTCATTTATATGCAAGCATTTTGTAATACATTTCTAGTTTAATCCCAATTTTGATTTGTAGGAGACCAGTTGTTCCTAGAGCAATAAAGTCATTTATTGTCCACATTTATTTTCTCTTAGGCAGTTCTACGCTCTTTTAGTAACATAGCTCTAAGATGAATGATTTTCCATACAAATATTTGTGTTGGAAAGTAACAGCCCATACTCTTCCCCTTAAGGCTTGTATTCTGAATAACTGGCGTCCCATAAACCCTTGACATCAACCTTGGTAATGTATTTTAGGAGGAGATTGAAGCACGGGTGGAAAGATTCAACTCTCTCAGTAACTATGGTCAAGAACTTGCCAATTCTGGTCACTATGCAACCCCTGAGATTCACCAGTCTCTCTCCAGACTACAACAAGCCTGGTCTGAATTGATTCAAGCATGGCAGGAGCAATATACAAAATTGTTTCAGGCACAAGAGTTACAGGTGGGTACAAAGACGTTCAAGGGAGAATGGTACTGACAACACTCCTTGCTATAAACAGCAAGTTCGTAAGGTGGTATAATGAAAGATACACTAATAATACCCAGTGTTTCATGTATAGTTTACCAGTTTCCAGAAGGCATGCTGAAGGCCAACCACATTTAGTGGTGGCAGGACTTTAAGAAATTGTACCTTTGCAAATCAAAGAGATTTCTGTGGAATATGTACTCATGTTTTTCAAAGGCTATAAAACATAGCAAAATCTGGTCAAACCCTCATGCAGCTGGTGAAAGGAGCATACTTACAATGGAACATCACTGCTCTACCAAATTCTGTAACTTCCCCCAAAGACACAGAGGCAAGCAGGTATTTAAAAAAAACCATCTGAATTAAAATTGAGCATGGACAGAACAGTGTATTTTTCCCTGGCTTTTTTTCTAAGTAAAGAACTGGTTTGGCTGCAGTTTCCAGAAACACTTCCCTGTAACAGTCCATCTCACTCACAAAATTTCTGCTCAAAAGGCTTGTTGGCCAAAGTTAGAAATAACCGAATTGGAGATTTTACCACAGGGAATGGCAAGTATCTCAAATAACAGCTGGTGCTGCTAGTTGCATCTAAAAAGCTTCATATATTTGAGAACTTCAGCCACGTGGTAAGCGCTGCTTTCATGCTTCTTTAAGTACTACATGCTGCTTATTTCAGGCCATGTTAGAGTCCTTTTTATTGGGCAGTTACACAATAACCACAGCTCTCTACACTATTAGCCAGCAAGCTACAATTACTTGCATTGTGTCTTATGTCTTGTACAAAAAGAGATAATCATATTAGAATGGAGAAAGTAAGAAAGTAACAGTAATAATTGTTACACGTGTGGTTTTGCTAGCATCTAATGACAATTGCCATCTAGGACTATGCAGTTAATTTTTGGAATAGCCCTGGAAGTTTGTTGTTTACAGTGTACTCTGCCGAAGTCAGGTTTGCCTCTGTTTTGCACCATGTTTACAACTGGCTTTTTTCCTATACAGAAATTCTATGGCTACGTGGAACAGACTGAGAGCTGGCTCAGCAGCAAAGAGGCTTTCCTAGCTAATGAGGACTTAGGGGTAGGTGCTCCAGGAAATTACAATTTTCTCTGCAGTCAATCTGGAAGAAAAAGAACTATGAAGTATGCTGATGTGCTCTGAACCTCCCTATGATCCTTCTCCTGAAGTTACTGATCCATGTCGTTGATGGTTTAGGATTAGATTTCTTTCCTTGGTACTTTACACAAGAGGGGATTCTCAGACCAAGAGTAATGAAACAGACCAACTACTCCAATTGTAGCAGGAAAATAAATACATATCTCTGACTGGTCATGTATAACTCAAGTACATTTGCCATCAGTGCATAAGTCATCACTGTTGTCACTGCTGACATTCCCAGTGTAGCTTTAAATTACCTAATTCAGGTACCAATAACACTGCAAAAACTGAAAGCACAGACTGTTTCATGGGTTGCAAAAGCTATGCCAGATGCTGGATATACATTCTGATGCTTAGCTTACCCTGCAACTTATATAGGTAGCACTACCAAATTAGTTCTCTCTGCAGGAACTACAATTACATTTGAGTTCAATGTAGACATAATTAGTACAAATGGTATAAAAACCATATAATGCTAGTGGCTGGTGTCTGCCTCTGATATTTTCAGCCTGCAGGTATGGGTTTACACTCCCTGCACTGAAGTATATGATACTTAGAAGGAACCGCCCATTTTACAGTCTTATTTAGCTCAGCAATGTGCAGAAAATGCTCTATTCCTGCACTTTCCTTTCCAATGACTCCTGCAAGTACCCAGAAGTTTATAATTTTTTCTGACCCGTTTGATGTGAGCTTTATTGCTTCCTTTAGAATAGTGGCAAAGTGAAGTTTATTGTGCTAACAACATTTTGACACCATGGATTCTAAAACTGAAAGTGCACAGGGGTGCTGAAAAGAGAACTCTGACTCATTAAGCTTGGCATTCACAAATGTTACA
Organism: Psilopsiagon aymara; assembly: GCA_024733675.1. NCBI lineage: Eukaryota > Metazoa > Chordata > Aves > Psittaciformes > Psittacidae > Psilopsiagon > Psilopsiagon aymara. The sequence continues at coordinate 4,237 of JANRGW010017575.1, forward strand.
AGAAGTCTAGTTCTGTTTCCGTCCAGATTAACTATAATGTCAGACTCCAGTCCTCAAATTCAAATCTGGATCTGAGCTCTTCCAAATTCCATGCGTTGAAACCAAGGCTCTAATTTTAATCTCTTTCTGTGACATATTTGTTCACTTAACTCAGATCTGTTTGGCATCCCACATTTGCTTCCAAAATAGCATCTGTCTTAAAATTGATTTAGCATTAGGAGCTGATGTTTTAACTTCTGAGAAGTTAAAATGTTCTATGCAGCACAATAATATGCAGGAGAAGCTAAGTAACCAGTAGTTACTCCAGTTTTGACCCTGAAATAATGGCCTCAGACTGTGCAAAGAACATTACTTAGGCCCCAAATCTAAGATTAAATTCCAGTAAATTTCAAAGACCAAGAAATTTTCTTGACATCTTGCAAATGTGGGGTAAATGTCATTTAGCTTCTGGATTATCAGTGTAGTGGATGGAAAAACTCTGACTGAAAGCAGCTTCCCTTTGTTGAATCCTATCCAGGACTCAGTGTCTAGTGTGGAGAGCCTGCAGCGGAAACACATGCAGTTTGAAAAAGCCCTGGAAGCTCAGATGGAGAAAATTGATGAGATGGCTTCATTTGCTCAGCAGCTAATGCAGAACAAGCATTATGACACAGAAAATATCGCCAACAGATGCCAGGCCGTTCTGAGGAGGTGAAATCAAACCCTTTCCATGTCAACTATCCACCCTTTTTGCAATGAGACTCTCTGCCTGTAATTAATATCTTTAAATTGTATAAGAGAACCATAAGCTAGTTTGTATTTACTCAGTGTTGCACTTTGCACTGTAGTCTTGCCAAATTGGCCTGAGGTCCAGTCAATATTTCATTTGGAGATTTCCAAAATATAGTGAAGTGGAGAGGGAGAGGGGTTCAGGAAAAAAAGGAGTTTTCCTGTAATTCTGTATCCTGGTCTCACCTTAGGGACAGTGCTGCAAACACTGCTGTGCCATTAAATACTAAATTGTCATTAAATACCATCCATAAAGGTCATTTGCTACACAACTGCTTTTTTACTGCACTAATGGGGTAGATCTTAAAGCCCTGCACAAATTACCCATCAGGGCGTTTGCAGTTTTTCTGATTAGGTCTTGCCCTTCCACATGAATTTCTTTTGTTCTCCTAGCACATTGCATATTCATCTTAAATGCTGACAGTAGAAGCAGTTGCATCCAGTGTTATGGTAGATAGAAAGATACCCATAAAATTTATACAAAGAAACTGGAGATCCCTTATGATTAAAGTGAACATATGAATTTATTAACATGATCAAACTAGCTCATGTCTTGAAGAACATGAATTAAGTGCTGCAGAACCACATTTGGAAACAGCTGGAAGGATGGTGCAGCTTTGATTTATCCCTGACAAAAAACATCATTCTCACAGGCTTTCCATATAAGAAACATGCTACATTTGTGTTCTCTTGTACCCTGAAAGGCAGTAATTGTGATTCCTAGAGGCAGAAAACATATATACATAATTTGTGTGTACTTTAAGCATACCTATCTGCTAGTAATCCTTCCTAGAGTGTCCTGAGCATCTTCTCTGACTGTCCAAATCATGTGTGGCTCAACATTATGGACATTTCTCTCTGAGAGAATGGAGAGTTAGATCATGTGTGCTTTAGAAATAAGAATTGAAACCCCACATCCTATCAAATTCACTCTGTGGCTTTTATCTCACACATCTGTCTTCAACTCAGGAAAGAAAAACTGCTGGAGAATGCTGCTGCTCGCAGACATCTGCTTGAGGAATCAAGGCTTCTGCAAAAGTTGCTGAAGAATTCCTTTGAGGTACAATTACACAGCACTCATGGTATTCTAATTTCTCAAAACATACTGCACTGGGCAGATCTGAAACCCAGAAGGGATTCACTGTGGGAAAAAGCAAGGAACTGAGTTTGGAATGAACTGACTGGAAAAGATAAGAGTGAAGGGATATTTTTCAGCTTTCAAGTGACAGCTTCCCTCCAGTCACCAGATGAAAGATGTACTGTGCATTGGACACCAGCAGAATGCAGAAGAAATTGCATTAAAAGGGAGTGTGCTACCATTTTAAAATTCATGGGAAGAGACAAATTAGTTCTTTTCTTGTGAAATACTGACAGTAGGTTAGAAACAGGGAGATAATTGCCCTTTCTCATCCGTGAACACATGTGTACATGCACATATGTGCCCATGCACTATCTCATAGAGACAGCCCCCTTTCCAGTTAGCAGTGCTGGCAAACAGGTATAAGAGTGACTTCATTAAGGAGGACCTTAGGGAAGCAGGACTTCAGAAGAGCAGCTCATTTGTGTCCTCACTTACTAGTCCCATGGTTTATATATATTAGAGGAGAGCCTGGCAGGTTGACGCTGAAGAAACACTGAAGCTTTTGTTTGTTTTTGATCTTTCCCCTCACAAAGGTGGCTGCCTGGATCAATGAGAAGAATAGCATTGCCCAGGATGATAGCTGGAAGGATCCAAGCAATCTGCAGACCAAACTGCTGAAGCACCAGACTTTCCAGGCAGAGATCATGGCCAACAGAAATCGCCTGGACTCCATCAAATCTGTGAGAGAAGAAGGGTTGATAGCAAGGGTGGTATGAGAGACTGCAGGCAGCCAGAGTTACAATGACCTTAAACAAGTGAGAGGGAGCTGCTGTCCCCTCACTGACATTGTACACACTGGCTGTGCAACTTAGCCTTTTAGTCCGTCAAGAATTTTCTGTTTCCATTGGTTCCTTTCAACTTTTCTCTTATTGTTTGGTGTGAGCTTACTATCTATATTCACTGTGAATGCAAGGAAAGAGATGGGTACTTTCAATGAAACATCAAATCCACTGACTTTAGGAGCTTCTCCCTGGAGTGAATGCCAATTTAGAGGTACACACATTTCTTTCCAGCAGGGAACTAGCTGATTGTACGCAAAACTTGAGCAAGTCAGACAACATTTATCCAACAAAAAGGATCAAGAAGAGTTCTCAAGTGCTGCCTGTGCAGAGACATGCTAGTAGGAGGGATATGAGGGAAGTCTGACAAGCTTTGTCAGATACTTGGCAGAAGCTGTGATCAGATGATGAGTTTGGAAGGACAGACTGTTACATGTTTATTAACCTTATTTTCAGCACAGTGCTTACTAGCTGTATTTTGCAGCAGATAACTAAGCATTAAAGATAGATTCCCTCCTCAGATTCACCTACATCAGTATTGTACAACCCTTCTTTAAATAACAAACAAAAAACCTCCCAAACAACTTTTAACCCCTCTGTGTGTAGCTTCTACAGGGAGCTAAAGGCTGGAGTTAAAATTCTCTCTGAACCGATCTGTTTTTAGAGAGTTGTTTCACAATCTGCTTCTCATTGTTTCTTGATGCCCTGTCTTCTCCAGTGGAGATAGCCTTAGTAGTTGCTCTTTAGAAGAAAATTAACATCTGGTGTCCTAGTATAGTATCTTTCTCTGGCTGTGCCTCCTCTTCCCCATTACAAGATGTAGAAACAGCTTAGTTTAACTTTCTAAAGCAAACTTGGTCCCAGGTTAGGGATATTCCTACAGACTCTTCTACTTGATGGAGGTCTTGCTGTGCCCCCTCTACCTCTTTTTGTGCCAACCTGTTAAGCATCTGCAGCTCAGGGATTAGAAATACAGATAGACTTTTATAACATGCAGTGATACGAAGGTACATGGCTAAAAGAGTTTTTATTATCTCGCTCAGTGATTCATTTGATTGAGATAGTTCTCTCTTAAAATGCAAGGAAGGGAATAGAAAAGGACAGGTGGCTAGGCAATCTCAAACAACAATCACAGAATGTGGGACATCACACAAGAAACTGAGTCTTTGCAAACTAGGCTTCCTGTCAGGTTTTAGGCAACATAGCTGTTGCTTAATGAAGATTCTCTTTACTCTTTGTCTTCTAATGTTGCCTTCTAGCATGTCAAATAATTTTAAAGGCCAGAAAACCAGGAAAATCAGTCTCTGCCCTAGTTTCAATGAGCATTTTGCCTTTAACTGTTTTTTTCTCTCTGTGCAGCCTCTATTTTTTATGTCAGGAAGTGCTGTCTGCACTTGACTTTGTTTATGGAGGCAAAAGTGATATGTTCTGGTGCATTCAGCAGAGGAAGAAAACTTTGACTATTCTCTCTGCTACAGGAAGGGGAGAAGATGCTCCGTGAGGGGCACTATGCCCCTGAAGCCATTCAGTCCAGACTGCAGGAAATAGAAGAGCTATGGGAGGAACTGCTAGCAAGTTGCCAGGAAAAACAAACCAAGCTGCAGGAAGCTTGCAAGGTAATACAGGGGTGCCAGTGGTTGGGTCTTGGTGTCATTCCTGTGGATAGCATGTCTGCCTTACTACACACCTCACCTACAAGTGTGGCACTTGATACAAGCAGACTTAATTCTTCCAGCCTGCTAGAGCAAAGAAACTAATTGTGTACTGACTGAATGGACAGAGGGAGAATTGGTGATCCCTGTAGAGGGAAAAGGATTTGTTGGTTATGTTTTCTTCTGCTTTGTGCTGCTGGTTTAGATCAGGATTCCAGAGAGGGATACTGAGGAGAAAATGTGTTTACTCATATAAGTTAATTCTCTGCATTCATCCCAGTGGCATTTTTTTCTCCAACACATTGAGTAAGAAGCCCACAGCTGCTTTTTATTGTTCTTGCTCCAAGCACATGACTTTTCATAACTGAGATTTTACATGGGCTGTCAGACACTCTATGGGTATAAAATAGAGCTCCTCCTTAAAATGGCTTCCTTTTAAGGTACTGTGTCCATCATTTGTACTTGTGCATCACAAGTAAGATTAGCTCTTGCTGTTCTCTGCATTGTTCTTGTGCTCACTTTGACTGAATTCTCTTCTTCGTTTGGACTGCCATCCTATCTGGGAAATGTTTGCTGAGCAGTGGGGATGCTTCCCCGTGTGTGTGTGGTTCTTACTGAAAGTGGCCAAGATTTTTATATTATATTGCCTGTGCTAAAGGTTTATATGACCTTTTTTCTTGTTTGTCCTCAGGGCCTTCATTTTCAGAGAAGTGTAGAGAATATGGAGAAATGGTTGGAAGATGTGGAAAATGAATTGAAAGCACCATATAATAACAATGATCTAGTGGTTTTGAACAGTCATCTGAAAAAACAAGAGGAACTGGAGGAAGGTATTGCTGGCCATAGAGACCGGCTACAAGAGCTCGTGGTCACAGCTCAGCAGTTCCAGAAAGAGAAACATTTCCTTGCTGATGAACTGGAAGAGAGAGTGGATCAACTGGTGCAGAGGTGTGCGAGTGCCCAGCCTGTCTCCTACTATCTTTTTTCTACTTTTATCAGCCTTTTTCTTACCTGCATACTTTTATCCTTTCCTTCTCGGCATCATTCTGAAAAGAACATTTTTCATTCATTCCTTACTGATCTGTGATCCTCACTGTGTTCCCTTTAAATCCTGCAGATACGAAAGTCTACATGATCCTCTGCAGGAGAGACGTGGGAGTCTGGAGGCAAGCAGACTTCAGTACCAGTTCTTCCGAGATGTCGATGAGGAATTAGCCTGGGTTCATGAGAAGCTCCCCATAGCTTCCTCCAAGGATTATGGCCAGTCCCTGGCAACTGTTCAGAGTCTACAAGAAAAGCACCAGGTAACATCACATGAGAATCATTCTCAGTCATTAGAATCAGAGAGAACATGGAACTCAATTTGCATCTGGCAAGGTTCTACCTGGTGTGCTTTGCCTAACAGGGCTCATGATGCCAGGGATAGCTCTTATCCTTGTCTAATAATAATGACAGTTTTTGAAGGATATGTCCATGACTTGGCAACATGGGTTTCTGCTGCTTACCATTGCACTGGTATAGGTATCACACCATATGCTTTTCTGTGGACACATTGTCTCTTTCTATGAATTAAGTTCAAAACCTGACCTTTTGCAGTACAAAATAGATTCTACGAACTGTTGTACATGCAGCCATCGCTTCTTTGGGCAAGAGATGATGTAACAAATATGCTTCAAAACTCAGTAAGTGCATCCAAGCAAGTTCATTGCTTGGATGTCTCAGGATGAGCTCCCAGGAAAACATCTTTCCCCTCTTTCTCCTCTGGAGGGAGTTAACAGGATATTAAGATGATCCTTTCATTCCAGTAGTTAACAGGATATTAAGACGGACTTTCATTCCAGTAGCAGCTTTCAAGATAGCTGCTGAATTATTTCACAGGGTTCAGATGGGCCATCAAAGAAAGCAGCGCCTGGAACACTGTCATCTCAAATACCAATTAAACAGAGCTGCCTTCCTGGTCATTTTTAGCAACGAGCACTGTCTCTTTGCAAATAAGAGGTGGAAGAAAAAAAGAATCCTACTAAAAGTTTCCAGCAGCTATTGGTGTTTAATGTTAGCAAATGACAGCCCGAGTCAAACGTCTCTGGAGAAAATATGTGCAATCTGCAATAGGGCTAGGAAAGACAGAGTATCTTATGAAGTGGGAGTGTGTGATATATATATATATACAGAGGGAGAGTAAGCCCAAGCATTTGATGCCATCTGCATGTCTACAAATAAAAATCTGAACTTACAAAAAATGTGAAATGCCCCCAGGGTAAAATGTCAAGACTGCTACAGGGAACATACTAGCACGGGGATGAAGTCTCTTAAAAAGTCAATTTATCCAAGGTATACTCACAGTCTAATGAAGAATAATAAATGTTTCTAAATGCATCTTCCAGAATATTCCTGACTAAGACCCATGGGTATACTCTGAATAGTTTGCACCTTCTTAGTATTCAGTGTAATTCTCATATTTGTTACAAATCTGTATGTAAGATACAGTTGGTGATTTTGAGCCAAGACAATAAGAACAAAAAGCTTGTTTCGTGATGATTAAAAGTATAAATGTTGTTATGTGTGCAATTACTCCTCCTTCCTCAAAAAAATGATGAACAGATTGGCGTGGTAAGGTTGCAGTAGAAAGGGATGTTTGAACTGAGGAAATACTTGGGCTAACTGAAGAAACAGTGGAGATACTGCTTTAGGCTACATTTAACTTTCTGTTAATTGGCCAGGCCTCAGGATATTTCAATGAACTGCAAGAATAGGAGATACAGACAGTAATATCAGCATATAATAAGATGCCAATTCTTCCTGCCATTTTACTTCTTATTCTTCTGGAAGCAGAATTAAGATAGAAGCTTTGAATTCTCAATATTTTAGTAGCCAGTGTCTCTACACCTCTTTTTTAATGTTGCCTTACATGCAAACAGATGTCAGAGGTAACCTCACATTCCAGATCTGAATATACTATCAGTTCCACCCTCTGTTGTTCGTTTTAGTGATCCAGATTTGCAGTTCTTGGTTTGTTACCAACAAAGAGATTGAACATGAAATGTATCAACCTAAAATAAATAAATACTGTCTCGCTAAGCTGCATTTGCACAAATACAATATATGCACACACAGCTGCTTGGCTTGGAACAGAGTTTCCTCTCGCTCCCTTCCCTCCCACTTTTTGGATTTCTTTTGTTATTCCTTTTGTTAGAAATTAAGTACTGTGAATACATGGTCCTAAATGTTCAACTGCAAAGTTGGTCTTCATGCTGCTTCCTTATTTTTAATACACAACACAAGACGTTTTATAATCTTTGCCTCTGGATTCCATTCTGCTGGGGTCAGATATGGTGTCGCTTTTCAACAGCAGAGTGGCTGTCTTGAAACTAATAGGGGGGACTTAAAAGTGTAATTAGAATCAGAGCTCTTTTCCAGCCAAGTCTGATACTTCAGTTGAAAAAGCAACTCCTCTCCCCACAAAGGGTGTCTCTTCTGAATTACAGAACTCTGTAGTCTAACGCTGAAACTGCCTGTTTTATAGCTATGAAAAGAAATGGAACAACTGTAAAACAGTGGGGTTTGGTTTGGTTGTGCTCAGCGTGCTCAGGCAGAGTTAGGTGTGGAATCCACCTCTGCCCACATACAAATTGGCATGGTCCTTGCCCACTCATGCAAATATCGTATGAGGGATTGTATGGAGGTATGCGTATGGTTTTAAAATCTACCAGTCTTCAAAAATCAATTTCAAGTAAAGTCTTTGAGAATTGGTTCAGAAAGCTTTCTTCTGTCCTTTTCCTCTTGACTACCTGGTAGAATGTGTACCCATAGTGTTTGCAATGGCTGTTATGCAAAGCTGCATCTCCTACAAAGGCATTGGCAAGTGATAAATACTGATGAGCAGATGAATTGATTGTTCTTCCCTAGACACAATTTAAATCAAGAAACACCATGTGATGGGATAGAAGTGGGTGTATTTCAGTGAACCTACAGATGAAAGGTTTGTGATTAGAACTTCTTCCCTCCCTTGGAATACACACCAAGGTCCAAACTTCACGCCTATATTTGATTTATACACTTCACACCAAAAAAATTCTCCATCCCACTTCGAGCATTCACTCAGAGTTTGCACCACTGTCCCATCTTTGTGTATAAAAAACAAATTTAGGATGGAATTACATGACTACATTATCTGTTATAAAAATATCCATAGCTTTTATTTTCAGCCTGTCATTTCACTCTCTTCTCTTCCAGAATTTGGAGAATGAGATAAGCAGTCGGGATGCTTTAACCAAGGCAGTGCTTACTACAGGGCAGAAACTGGTAAGAGGAGGCCACTCAGCCTCTCACACGATCATGGAGCATCTAAAGGAGCTTGAGACTTCTGTAGAAACCTTGAAGGCAGAAGCTCAAGAGAGGAGACAGCGGCTCATGCAGTCCTATGAGGCCCATCTGTTTCTGAATGAGGTATAAAGATGGTTCATGGGAGATTTAGTTTGGCCTATTTTCATTTAAAAAGAACCAATACCTATGTTGTTGAATGGATGCAAGTGCTGAGATAGGAGCAAAAGTCATACTGTCCCGATTATTCATATCTGGTAAATACACAGTAGAGAAATAACATTTACTTTTCCAACTACAGTGAGAGATGTAACTGTAATTTATGGGTTCTGGGTACACATTTTTTTAAGTTTCTTTCTTACAGAGAGGCACATAAGCCCCTCTCTGTTTTCACTGATGTGTCTTTTTGGGCACCACTGCTTTCTAGTTTTCTTTGCCTTGACTTAAATCTCAGCTGTATTCATGATTATTCCTGTATTTTATACAGCTACTGGAGGTGGAGGCATGGCTGGCAGAGAGGAGTTTCATTCTGGAGACCTCTGATTATGGGAAGAATGAAGAATCCACACAAGCCTTACTTCGTAAACTTGAAGCTACCAAGCTGGACATGGATGGTTTCAGGCCCCGAATTGAGAAAGTACAGGAGACAGGTGCCAGCTTAATAAACAAAGACAGCCCAGAGAGGTAGGCAAGTGAAAGCAGGCTTTTGCTCCAGATCTAACAGAAACACTCAGAGAAAGCAAACACAGAAAAGTTCAGCCTTCCATCGCTGTTTGAGGGTTTGCTCAGAAATATGACTTCAGGGACATCAGTCCTTCATTCACCACCGTCTCACACACTCTGTCCCCAAAAAACTTGATGATTGTTTTAATGTTTTCATGACTGTTGGTTCTTAACAGCAGGACAATTAAAGCAGATCAGCTGCATTGTCTATTCCCAGGAACTGTCATCTAGTTCTCATTTACCGTAAAGATTCAAAAGCTGCTGTGCTTGGGAAAGGAAAAGACATTCTTGACAGTTCAGTTTTCCATTGCCAGTTTGCTCTTGTGTCTGGGGAGGAGGAAGTGAACAGAGCAACAATTTGTATGAGATGATATTTTAATTTCCTGAACTAGGTGGTTTTAACAGCTCCACGTTACTCACTCTGTGATGTTATCCAGTTTCTTCTGTATTTTGAAGGTGTTGCAAATTCAATCTGTGAGAAAAGACAATGTTCAAAAAGAGCAGTAGAACAAAGACATACCTTGTGATTCTTGTTCTTTGCAGTCCAACCATACTTTCAAAGCTCCAGGGGATCCTAGTAGACTATAAGACTCTCCTACAGAAAGCCGAGATCCAGAGAAAATGCCTACAAGAACAATTCCAGCTCTACCAGTTTGAAAGAGAATTCCAGCTGGTGGATGCATGGCTTTCCAGTAAACAGTCTGTAGCAGAGTCCGATGACTATGGGCAGGACTTGGATGATGTTGAGGTAAAAGAAAAGAAAAGGTATTGTATGTATTGTGTGGCAAAGCAGGAATATATTTGCTGCAGGTTTTGTGTAGCTGCTGACAGTGAAGTGTGATACAGTGACAAAAATTAGGCAAACCAGTTATCTCTACAGCAAGAACTTCACCTGGTTTCTGTCTGTTTATACAGGGCTCTCTGTAATAGCATCCTTCAATAGAAAAAGTAGGCCCATAAGAAAGTTAGATTTTTCTTGGGATAAGTGGGTCAACACACTTCACTGCTGCTTCTGATTATAAACTTAACACAGCTTAAAAGATTTGACATGACCAGGGCCATGGTCTTGTAACAATTTCAGTGGAAAACTCTGGGATGCAGCATTCACACCTCCAGCTGCTGATTTCAAGGATAAGTTTCTCCTCAGAACACACAGTGCAAAGAGGTATAATCCATAGTGTCCACTCCTCAACAACTTGCAATTGCAAGGTTATGTTGCAGGTTATATGTTTTAGCTTTTGATCTGGGCAGCACGTCAGGATGTGGGTGAATTTTCTCTGTGATTTAACATGTTAAATGATCAAGACAATAGATGCCTTCTTCTGACTCCAGATCATTTGGGTTTATCGCATGATTTGCACTTGTAGACTGCAATACATAGCTTTTGTGTTATACAGTACAGAGAAAGTAGTTCCTTCTGCCTCTCTCATAATGGTATGCAGAAATTCTTTCATCTGAATCTTTGTCCACATTTATCCTGCAGGTGCTGGAGAAAAAGTTTCAAGATTTTGTAAATGAGGTGAAATCTCTGGGACTTTCCAAAGTTGTCTCCTTAAATGAATTAGCATCTAAACTAGAGAAGGAGAACCACAGCAAAATGGACATTATCCACAAGAGAACAAAGCAGATCAATGAGATGTGGGAGAAACTATGCCATGCCATCCAGACAAGGACAGAGGTAGGATTACAAAAAACGACTGGCCACTGAATTCCCTGCAGTTTCTTATGTCCTCCTTCCTTTCCCAAACCAGTCCATTGCTCATGTTGAAACACAGGGTTTGTAAGAGCAATGGGTGTATTCTGTTCTGTTCTTTCTTGATCCATTTCCTTTATAGCCACTACTTACCCCTCTGTTCCTGGCAAGACTTACACTTGAATGATGTTTATCAGTGTAATTCTGTTTTCCTTAATTCACTGCTAGCACTGGTTTCTTGAAAAACTAAACCAGACTAATGGTTTACCACCCCTAACAGGAGGCCAGCTCTGGCAATTGTCAAATTCTTCATTGAACTACTTCAGCTTATTAAACAAGATGAAAACTCTCCAGATTTTTGCTGAATCAGTTACTTTAAGTCCAAGAAAGGGTATGGGAGAGAGGGTGATAGAGGACACAGCCAAAAGCCCTACTTTTTGGCAGCAGTCAGCTGTTAAATCATCTCGTCCTGTCTCTTGAAACTGCAGTCATAGATGGATTTGGAAAAGCCAAGAGGACGCATAGAACTCAACGTTTTTGTTTGCTTTAAGGGGAACAAAAAATGTAGGCTGTCCTCAAATCTCTTGTGCACTACTGTTGCATGCACATTTTGCTAATGAACTAGCTCAAGCTGCTAGCAGCAGTACCTGAATGGCAATTGTTACTATATAGTTTGAATGTAAAATAGAATTAGAACATTTTTTAATTTTTTAAATTTTTTTTCAGGAAAGCCTAATTTTCACTTAGCTGCGCTTACTTTCACTGTCTGCAGTACACGTCTCTATTCCAAGCAAGTTTATTAGCGTGCTTTCTGTGGTTGAGAGACCTACCTTTAGGGGGCAATTCATGCTCTCCATCTTGATCATTCATCTTATGCAGGGAAAAATGTCTCTTTGGAGGTACCTATTTCTCTACATTGATGAAGAGAACTTGGAAAAATTAGGCTAGCTTGAATACCTCACTTTCAGGTGGCTTAGTTGGGAAGGTATTTCACTTCCGCTCCTGTTCAGTTGGTACTGCACTAGGACATATTAGGGTTGTCCTTTTTTTTGCTGCAGACATCATATACAGTATTATCATTTAATTGTTTCTTTATTCCAGAATCTAAGAGCAGCTCAGCAAGTTCACCAGTATGATCATGATGTAGATGAAGTAAAGGGCTGGATGCAGGAAAAAGAGGCAGTGGTGGATATAGAAGATTATGGATATGATCTTCCAGGTGTACAAACACTTCTCAGCCAGCTTGAGGGAGTAAAGGTAAGGGGATCTGTCATGAAGTAGTGGCAGAAAAGCATTAATGACAGGAATAAAGAGATTGGATTGACACTTGATTTAAAATCCTCCCACATGCCTGTTTTGCAGGCCAACAAAAGATAAGTTTCTTTCACCATGAAATATTCTTAGTGTTTCACAAGAAGGGGCGGCCTTTTCCTCCTGTTTTTAATATTGTGACATTGTATTATTAATGCTTTTGCTTCTAAGGATGAGCTTCTCTTCTAAAATCTATTCTAAATTATAATTACAAAGATGTCATCTGAACTACAAGAGACTTCATCTCCACACACACCAAATAATCAGTGTGTCATGTTTAAGAAAGATTCTTTGATGTTTGATGGTGAATGTTAAAGGCATTAGGGCAGAACTCAGAGAAAAGGTCTTGAGAGAGTCATGCATCCAGCCTTGGTGCAGCCAGTGGTCATTAAAAATATACACCATCTCAAAAATCTGCTTTTTATAGATGTAAATAGTGACTTGATCTTACAGCCCCTTCCATCTCTGTTCCAGAGAGATCTGGGAGCCATCATGAAAGAGCTGGAACGGATTCGGGGAGAGGCTTGGCACCTCAGCCGCACATACCCTCAAGTCAAGGAAAACATCATGGAGAGACTCACAGATGTGGACGAGTGCTGGGAAAACCTAGACAAGAAGTTTCTGGAGAGGAAAGCAAGACTGAGCCAGGCAGAACAAGTCCAGCTCTACTTCAATGACTGTAGGGAGCTGATGTATGTGTTGGCCTCTTGAGTTTGGCAGTGGGCCTTATTTTTTGTCTTTCCCAAATAGGAACTTCTAAATTGCACATTAGTTATTTGACTCCTGTCCCAGGTGCTCTACAGCTTGCTTCAAATCTTTATGAGTAGTAATACATGCCATCTTCCCAATAGCGCCTCACAGAATCTACCACAAGTCAGAGGCGACCATGCCACTCCAGCACAGCGTGCATGACAAACCACATTTTTAGACTATTTCCTGAACAGTCTTGGAGTATTTAGTCACTCTGAATAGATTTGGTAGTCTCACAATTCCAACTGAAAGTACTGTTGATTCTGTAGGAAGATGCGAGTGTCTCTGCTAGATGGTCAAGTAATTTGTACACCTATAGAGATATTAGGGCCCCTTTTTCTCAAATTCAAAACCACTACATTAAAAATAACTTTTTAGAACAGGTTTGCACTTGCTTAAGTGCTGAAAGTATTTTGTACTCCTGTATTTAATGCCATTGCCCATATGTACACACTTTTCTGCTCATTCTTATTCGGCGAAAATTGTGTTGTTTAAACAGGGGTTTTTTACAGAAGAAAAAAGGAAATTTTCAATTCAGGGTTGTTAATGAAGAGTTAATCCATGGATTAGAAATAGAGAGACAGTGACTACCACTGCTTATTGGACATTTACTATGCTAAGGGATAGATCCTGAGCTCAGGTAAACCAGGATGCATTGGTTTATGCCAGTTGAGGCTCATTGAGTAGAAAATTTTGAAAAGTATCTTTCAGTATGTTTCTTTGCATGTCTGTTCTGTATGCATATAAAGTATTTTCACAGGTAGTGATAAGGTTAGTCTCTGTGTCCCTGTACCAGGAGTAAAAGCACTGTGAATGTGTACAGCCTTGGCATTTGCAGTTACAGTCCTCACTGAGGATTTGAATGCACAGTGCTGCAGTATGTATAGATGTGGCAGCTACCTTTCTCACAAGCTGTTTATTGAAACAGCACTGGGAATACTATATCAGGTTCTAAAAATGCATAGGTGCATGAGTGAACCCTCATCATTGTATTTGTATGTTCATGTATTTTAGGAGCAATAGAAGTCTCTACACATGTACCACAGCCATGGGATGTGTGCATTCCTGAGCAATCAACGGACTCAGATTCTTTCCCTTTTCTCCCTTTTGACTTTACTCTTTAGGGCCTGGGCCAATGAGATGCATGCACTAGTGATATCTGAGGAGCTGGCAAATGATGTCCTGGGGGCTGAACTGCTTATCAAGCGTCATGAGGAATACAAGCGTGAGATAGAGAAGCAATGGCTAAAATATGAAGAAATGCAGCGGGCAGGAGGTGACCTGATGAAGAATGGACATTTCATGTCAGCAGAGGTGTGTTGATGAGTTAAAGATCTTGCAAACAAGAGTGAACAACGAAGATATTAAACAGGAAGGAGTTGCAGCTTTGTCTCTCTTTCAAAACAGAAGAAATAAACAGGAACATCAGGTTATCTGCTATTAAAAGCTGCAATCTTCACATGGCATGTGGAAAAGAAAATACCTAGTTACAGTTACTTCTCCTCTAAAAACTGATTTTGAAGCCGACCTTAGAACAATCACTGGTGTGATTATGGATATGTGGGGTGTAGGGAGATATCACTATTCCACAGAAAAGATGTGCTACATAAATGAGATTTTAGCATTCGACTGCACAAGACCTAGGACAAAATACATCACCAAGCAATCAACTATAGGAGGGCCTGATGTCCCTGAGTACACCAGAAGATATGTATTCTTTCAGTTATGTTATAGAGCCAAAGGGGCTAAAATGTTACAATTGGCATGATTCTGCTATCCATATACTTTTAGACTTTCACCTTTTCAGTGATATCAATCTTGTCTTGATACTTGTAGATCCAGATATCACACCATCAGAAACATCTTCAGTATTTCTGCAAGATTACATCACTTCTGTTGAAGAAAGCATTAGAGAAGTTTCCAGTTTAAAGCATTCAGTTGTTGCCTTCCCATAAATGGATGTATTTGTTGAATCTTCTTGTTCTCACTAGTTTTGTCATATACATATTTCATGGGTGCATATTTTCATCATGGGAAAGCATATATCAAAATATTGTTTATACAGTATGTGGAATATATATACAATTACAATATACAGCTGTACAACATACAGGCTGAGTGAATTCAAGTAAGAAATATGAAGACTCAGACATCCTTTCTAAGCTATGTTAACAGCACAAAGTTATCTAGAGGTCATCTTTTGGATCATGGGGACAAATTACATGCTAGTTGGCTGTGACATGAAACCCTGACTGGATTTTTCACCTCCTGGTATTGCAAATGTTATTTTTGTAGATTGAAGAAAAACTGTTAGAGCTGTCAGAGCTCATGAAGAAGGTAAAGGAGAGCTGGGACATGAGGAAAGAGTTATATGAGGAGAACTGGGAGATTCAATTGCTCCGCAGAGAGCTAGAACAAGCAGAAGCATGGCTGGCTGCCAAGGAGAGCTTTCTTTCAGATCCTACCTATGGGGTGAGTAAAAGCAGTGCAACACTACTGAAATGCCTGCTAGTGTGTATACAGAGTGCTTGGACCATGTATCAGCTAAGCCTGAAGTTAATCACAATCTAAACAGTAACACACTCTTGAGATTACAAAGGGCAGGGGCTCTGTCCTCTTACAGAAGTGAGCCCAGGATAGTTGCTGCATTTGACATAGTGCTGGGCTCCAGGGGGTGGTAGAAGACTGGGAAGAATTCCAGACCATTTTTTCACACATAGTAAGATAATTTGCAGGGGTTTCAACATTCCCTGACATGCTGAGAGCCTGTTTTGAAAGGAAAGGGGGTTTTTCCCCACCTCCTGTGGGGTGGTGGAATGTTCTGCACAAATGGCTTGATAGCTAGCTTGTAAATTCCTATTTAAACACCAGCTTCCATAGTTTTCTTCTTCCCTTACGTTGACTGTCTTCTGATGGTTTATAAGATAGGAAAACAATGTCGTAAACTCAGGTATTGAAAGCTAAGCAGAGAGCCAGACAGAGGTTTAAGGTGCATGTTTTGTAGGTCAGGAATGTGTCTAGCACAAGCTGGGATTCAAGTACTTAATCTGAATGTAAACCGTTACAGTTGGAAGCCATGGTACCACATGTCTTTGCAGAAAAAAAGAAGGCTGTTTTTCAAGCTCTTCTTTTTTTTATGTACAGCTGGCAGACTGAAAGCTACAGACCTTTATTTTAAGTGTAAATCAAGATTTTTCACACACTACCAAAGGCTTAGACATTCAAATACAAAAATTTCAGAATCATCACTGAGCTTAATAGAATGTGTGAATCTGAAAATAATAAGCATGATCTCCTTGATAGACTTGATTTTGGACTTATGTATCTGATAATTTTTCCATTCAGGATTCAGTGCCTGAAGTAGAGGAATTACTGAAGAAACACCATGATTTTGAGAAGATGCTTGCAGCTCAAGAGGAGAAATTTGCTCAGCTCAGCAGGAAAACTAAGGTAAGAAATAAAAGATTAATGAGACAGGATGATGTGGGTCCTTGAATGTTTGGAGCTCAGTCACCCCATGTAAGAATAAAATCCTTTGCTGAGAGGGAGTAAATGTGTGACCAAAGCTGAGTTACTGCAGATAGAGCAGCTGAGAACAAGACCTGTACATGGATCAAAAAAGCCCAACTAGCTTGCAAAAGCTCTAGGGGAGAAAGGGGAACTTTCTCCTGACAGGAGCAGCAAAAAGGGTAGGTAGTGTTCATTACTGTGAGAGCAGGGTGATACCCTGCTGTACCGATGGGGAGATTTTGACTCATTCAGGATTTCAGTAGTGAGATGTAGCCCTCTGACATTGCTGGAAGATGGCAAAGGGCTGAAAATAAAGGGAGACCAAGGCAGAGATAGGCTTTTTTTCCTTTCGGTATCTGAGTTCTACAGTGGATTCTATTAAGTACCAAAAATATTCAGTCAACATCCCAGACACTGTTTCAATGTTGGTTTTTTTTGAAATTATTTTCCTGAAATAATCAGCAAAACATAGCTTTTGTGTTTGGCATTAGGCTAAAAATTAGCTTACATGAGTCTGCCTTTTGTTCAGTGATTTGAATGAAGGGACAAAGTCCTCCACTTTAAAATTCCATTCAAAAAACCCTGATACTCACTATTCCTACAGCAAACTCAAAGCTGGAGTGCCACAGAAGAGAAGCACAGCTTCTCAAGAGCTTGCATAAGACTCAGCTTCTAGAGAACTTAGCAAAGGCAGGACTCACTGCATCTGAGCTTATCTGCCATCAGCATTCAAGGTTTGGGCAACAAAATAATGCTCATCACATAGCAAATAAGTTCAGTTCTAACTCTAAGAATGCCAATGCCCATGAATGTAATGAAGGTGATTTTAAGAAATGCAATACCTGTGTTCTACAGAGGGAGAGGAATCTTCCGAAACAAGTGGACACAGAAGAGAGTGAGCAGAAGGATAAAAGCAAAGTTTTACGGGTTCCCTCTCTGAAAAGAAAGACATCTGACAAAAGGAATGCACCGCCAAAAGGGATAGAGATAAAGAGCACAGAGCCAGTGCCATCCGTGCCCTTACCCAGCCTGTCCTGGAGGGGCCCACTTGGAACTATTTTCTCCCCTGTTGAAAAGTCTTCATCAACATTTCAACAGTTTGGAGCTGGGGGAGTCCCAGAAATGCTGAGCAGCAATAAAACAGAAATGAAAGCTGAGAGGAGGCTCAGTGAGATTAGCACTCCACCTACACCGAAGCCGGTGGGCCCACGAGCTACATCTTTGGAAAGTCACAGTCCTTTAAGCTCTCCTTTATCTCCTACTCCCACAAGCCAAGGACGCAGCAGCAGTTTGTCAGAATCATTTGCCACAGGCTTTTTATCACCTCAGGAAAAGAGTGCTGGAGGCTTCTCTCTCTCCAACCTGCAGACAAAACTAATGGCAACTCCTCCCAAGCCTAGCCAAAGGTCCCTAAATCAGTCACCAGACTCACTGCTGTCTAACTCCTCCAAAGAGAGGTTGGAGACTGCAAATTTGGTAAGTCCCAGGGATTCCTGGCTCTCCCCTCGCAAAACTCTTATCCTGTGCTAATTTAAGTGAGGAAATACAAGAAGGCCACGAAAAGCACTATACAGTGAGCATTTCAGTGGATACACTTGTGGACTCAAACAGTGGAAGATATTTTATGTGCCTTTGCAGTTCATACACTTTCCAGAAGGAGAGTTGACTTAAGCAGCTAGGTATACATTAAAAGCATTTTTTATTTGTTCAGCTTTATAGTCTAGGTCTTGAAAACCTTAATGGTTTCTGGTTTTCTTTCCCAAACTATTGTTTATTCATGCTGATGAATACTCAGCAGAACACTTAACAAGAGCCAGGAGATGCTGTCTCACAAAGAAGCAAGTCTGCTGATTTACCCATACCCTTTTCATGAGGTGGTGGTGCTTAGTGTCCACTCAGTGTAGAAGTCAGAGAGAGGTAGGATTTAGTGGCACCCTTGCCGAAGACCTGACCTGGTGCGAGACTAGAAGCAGAAACTCCAGTTTGCTCACCCTAACAGGAAATGCACTGATTGTTTACTCATGGACAGGCAAAATTTTTCCCTTCCCTTCTTGCACTTTGAGAGTAACGTGTTCATCACACATCGAAGTGTACCAGTACAACACTGTACAATGGTGTAACTCAGTATTATTACAGGGGTGGTATGAATAACCTTAGCAATTTAAGTTAGAAAATGTATTTAATAACACTAAAAAAAATATTAATTAATACACTATGATAGAGCAAATTCAATGAGCAAATTGTTCTATGAGGATGTGAATTCTCTTCATTTAGTTAGTATATCAGAGGCGTGACCGCAGCTTAGAGGGGATTTCTAGCTGAGTTGTGAATGTAAAGTCTAGAGGCAGTAGTGATCAGTTTCTATGTGTGGATTTTATGTAGAAAGACTTCAGAGGCTGCAACATAAATTTAAGGGCCATTTTAAAGCTCAACATCAATGTCTTGCATGTCCTAGGTTTCTGCAAATCTTCAGCACATGGAGGGATTCCTAGAAAAGAGAGACCAGCTCCTTCCAGGAAGACAACAGGTAGAAACAAATGCCGTCACTCTGGGTTAATTCACCTTACCCACCTCCTCTCAATGATGTTGCAAACCACAACATGGTATAGAGCTTGCTTGCGCTGGGTTTTGTTGTTTGATCAGTCCCATCTCGCAGAGAAGCCCTTCCTGAATCATCCATGCCAGAAACTACAGCAGGTTCTATTTTTCTAGGACATAATCATGATGAAGAGAGTTTCTATGATCATAATATGGGCAGCTCCTGGCTTCCTGTGGAAGTTGCGCATGAAAGATTACACTACTCCAAAAAAATATACAGCTACTAATTGGATTTTATTACCATTTCTATTCTTGTAGCCAAGGTCAAGGTCTTGGAAATCCTTCTACGTAAAACTTGATGGATTAAAGCTTGATTTCTATAATGATGAAAGAGAAGCATCTAAGGTAATTTGGGTTTTGAATCTTTGTAGTAATCTCTGCACTTATCTTTGTAAAAATGCGTTTAAAAGAAAATAGAGGTACATTTGCTTTGGTTTGGGTCTGGGGTAATCAGTCCTTTAAAAATGTCAGCTGAGTTAAAATTCAGCAATTGTTCAGCTGATACCATCTGTAAGACAGAATAATAAGCTCTCTGAAATTTTCAAGCACGTTCTTTGAAAGAAGCATCTTACTCAGGAATTGCCTTCAAGATACAATGCATTAGTGCAGTATTCCTCTGTGGTTCTTCCTGTTCTGTGATCTTAGTTATAAAGTTAGAAGCAGAAGGACAGTATGTGTGTGTAGTGAGCCTGCTGGTTAATATGAAATTGAATCCTGGCAGAAAAGGTGCAGAAGACATATTGTTTTAATTTTATCCTCTTTCAGAACGTACCCACAGTCCTGTCTCTCAGCATTCTTGGTGCCAAATGTGAGGAGCTGGTAAATTACATCAGGAAAGAGAACACCTTCATGTTGCGGTAAGTGCACTATTAAAAACCTGCACAGCTACCTGTATGGTTGTATCTGCCTACAGTCACCAAAGACTGTATGTTGTTAGGAGACATAGCTGAAACGTCTTACACAAGGACAGAAAGTACCAGGCAAGACTAACTGGAATTCACCTTCTCCTATCCTTATGTACAGGCTGAGAGATGGGGCAGAGTATTTCTTCGCAGCACCTTCTCGGACATTGATGGAGGACTGGCTGCAATCACTACAGAATAATATAGGTACATTCTCACTTCCTTCCAGAATGAACTGTGGTTTTAGCAAGTGATGGTTAAGAGAAAGAGAATGAGGTGTCCATAGTCTGGGGCATGTCCTTTTTACCTCTGCTGGACAGCAGCAGACAATTAACCTGCTACCTCATGATGTATGGACCTGCAGGGTGACTTGCAAAGCAGCCTTTCAGTTGTACTGCTGGCATCAGCTTATTCCCAGGAAATAGCCTTGTCCAAGGGCTTGAGAAATACCTGCTCAAGTATTCATCTTTTCATTAAGGAGTTGGTTTAGATCTTGATCAATGGTTTCTCTTCTGAATCTAGATCTCTTTCTGGACACTTCACTAGGCAGTAGCTTACTGGAAAGGAAACCAGAGTGCAGTGATAACAACAACGTTCAGAGAAAACTGTTATGGATCCAGAAACGCAAAACCTGCCTCTAACACTACTTCAGAAGGTTTTTATTCTTTGACTCTTACAGGACACAGTAACAAATCACATTCCACAGCAATGGTGCAGCCTTTTGCTCCAAATACAGAGACCTCCCAGACAAGACTGTGGGACTTTCCAGACAGAGACTCTGCTGAAAGACTAAACAGCAAAAGCTCACTCCTGAGGTAGGTGTTATGTACCTATAGACTGAATAGATGTCAGTGCTGTGCTCATATGGCAGACACCTATAAAGGGAGATCATCCTGAGGTCAGAAAGTTCTGCTTCTCTGTCATCAGTGTCACAGAAATAGTGTGACCAAGAAAGACAGTAAAGTGCTGGAGTGAGTTCAAAGAAAGCATCTGCTCTGAAGACTGGGTTACCTCAGTGCTCATCAGAGGAAGAAGTTCCAACAAATGAGAACTCGGAGCAGGAGCCTACAATAGGTGCTTTGGATTTCACTTTGACCGCTCTCTCCAGCAGCGTCTGAAAAAACACAATCTCTGGTAAAAGCAGCCAACCAGTTGTCTAAAGTTGTATTGTTAGAATGGTTCCCTCAAAAGCTGTTTTCTGAGAATCCAAACACAGGCTCAGAAAACAGCTATACAAAGTCACAGCCAAATTCAGAAAGCTGGCCCGTATTGTAAATCAATCTCTGTTGCATTTGGGGTCTATAAAAATCTTACACATTATGATGTGAAACCCTAGTCCCTCTGCCTGGTCGATGTTTGCTGCTGAGCTAGATGTCTAACAAGTTCTTACATGTACAGAGCAACTTCAGCTCCATTAGGTTGTACCTGATTTTCTGATGATGCATGTTGTTGATAGGAGAACACCTTCCTTCAAAATCAAACCAGAGAGAGAGTCTGCAGCCTTTTCCAGAGATTTTAAGGAAGATGGGACTGGAGCAACACAAGCCTCTATCACCACCTTAAGCCTAGAACAAAGTGGTAATAAAACAAGACTCCCTCCATCTGTACTAGAAGCAGGAAGAGAAAAATGACATTTGCCTCAGTGAATGCCAGACCTTTCACCATTATATCTTTACCCAGCCCTCTGGAAATGTATTGATATGCTCTAAGTTAATCACTACACTTGGAACTTATTTTAATTATCTATTAAATCTAGTAAAGCCACTAAATATAATTAAACAGGACTGCATCTGGTATCCTTTTGTGTGTACAATGGCTCTATCATTTTTCATATCACCCAAGTGATATATGCTCCAAGTTACCCAATGGAAGAGCAGAGGGGCCTTTAAGCCAGACAGCTCAAGTGAAGTAACTCTGCAAGACAAAAATGGACAGCACTGAGCAGAGCACGGGATGCAAGACGTGAATGAACAGCAGCCACCTGCAAGTAGCTTTGCAGATATCAACAGATAAGATTTAAGAGGGTTGGATGGTCTGGACAGAAGCAGAAGTCTCAAAGGGAACATTTGTTATATAATTCCCGAAGTGTTTTGTACTCTCCACAGTTTTTCAGTTTTACGTTAATCAACAATTCCCTATTTGCCAATTCTGTCTGGATGAGGTTACCAGGAAAAAAAGCCCTGTGGTGTTACTTATTTTTCCATGGAATCTGAAACTAAAACAATGTATGAACAATCAGCCTTTCAGTGTGAAAGGAGAGGAAAAGCAGGATAACAAGAAGGAAGTCTAGTCTCCAGACCAGACTATTACATCTATTTTTCTCCATATGATCACATACCCAGTCATTTCTTCCCCTAGTGAACTTCTGCATCATTGGTATTTACATGGCTGAAGAGCAAAGAATAGCTAAATTAACTTTGGCAGTTCCTGCAACATCACAAGTCTGAGCTATGGATGAGGAACAAAGGGTCCAGGACAAAAGGTCCGTCCAGCAGCCTGGTGCTTCTGTCACACTGACAATCTCCTGTCACTAATAGACTTTAGTTCCTTTCCATATGTCAAATAAGAAACCTGAATCGAAGTAATGAAGACCACTCCACAACTCTGTACTGTGAACATCCCCTTTCATTTTCCTGTTGGCTAGGCTGTTAGCCTCCAGGCTACTTCATCACAGCTTCTAGCAGTCAAAGCAGAGATAAGGAATTGGAACAAATCAGAACGAACACTTGGGCAATAACACTATGACATTGCTAAATTAAGTGGATAGGTATGTTGAACTGAATCTTTTCCTACAGAAGGTAGACCAGACCTTTTTTGATGGACAGACCTGTGCACACCCATACACATGCCTGCACACGCATGTACTTGTATGAGGAGACACCCATGTTCCAAATTTGTCATGCCACCAGCGATGCTGTATTAGTTGTTCCTTTTCAGTAGCTAAGACTGAGGACCAGAGTGTAAAGATGAGGTCCCATGCTAATCACTGAGCCCTATTAAAGTTAGAGATATAACTTTTATATATATAACATATAGATACATGTCTCTTAAAAGTTCTTTACTGTGAAATAGAAGCATGGCCTGCAGGGATTTTTTTGGATAAAATGGTCTCATTCCTTTCACAACACTTTGTTGCACTGGGAACTAGATGGCAAGTCCAAAGAATATACATAGAAATGATCATCTCATCGCAGTGGAAGCAATGCAGAAAAAAGCTTTCAACATTTTCTGATATTGAACTGTAACAACGCAGGTGGTCAGGGCTGCAGGCCTGTGAAAGACTTCAGTCTTGAAATTCTTTGAGCTTGATGCTGACAAATGAGAGGAAATAGATGTTGTCATGAGTCTGTGCCTCACTCGCAGGGATCATCAGTCGTGCCAAACTGCATTACTGTGGTCTTAGATGAGATCAGACTAAGAATAACTGCAACCTGATTCCCAGGCTCCACAGATGAAAGACAGTTGCACTTAATGCTTTGTCTCGTGGTATTTTCATGCTCTGTTTTGGACTTGAGGTGCTGATGTAAAGGACCCATTGAATCAGCTGCACACAGTTAGGGTGGCTTCAGTGTAACAGATTTGTTTGTAGTGCTACGAATGGCACTCGGCAAAGCCACAGGGACTGAATGCAAGCAGTAACCTCACTCCATGATCCAACAAAAATACCTTGGCAGCCACCTGCGCATCACTTCTAGGAAGAAGGCGAATAAGAGAACAGTTTCCTAACACAATGAATTTCTCAGGGTTTGCCAGATGCTTGCAGGGAAGACATTCAACCTTTCAAAAGCAGCTCACACACTGAAAATGCGAAATGCCAGGGGATTAAATTACTGAGTGTAAATCTGTCTTTCTCCACCTGCCAATATACCAATGTACTTTCTGCTTTTCCACTGTAAATCATCATCAGCAAAAAAAGCGATAATGGAAATCATCATCAGATCTGGGTGGGCTGTGATTTTGGTGGTTATAAAGGATGACTTTACTTAGAAATAGGCACATTTGCAAAATCTTTTTTGCTAAGCTGTAAATACTGAATTTTCAAGGTAGTTTCTGCAATTGTTTTGAAGAGTTGCATCTACCACAATAATGAGCAAATAAGAAGTAAACATCCCTTTTCCCACTTGCTAGAGGAATGGGAGGGTAGGGCTTGAAAAAAGTAGCTGATAAGATAGAAGCCTGTCATTATTATATGTAGACATTTATTGCATTATTGCAAATGTTAATTGAAGAATGAGTAGGGTTTGGCTTTCCGAGTATCCACACCCACAGGTAAGCTGGGGCTCACCAGTCATTAGAGGGGCAAGGCCTAAGAGCCTTTTAGATTGTAGTATAGGTGTCTCAATGTTTCTCCTCCTAAGAGAGATGCAGTTGCCTGCTGATCTTAGCAGCTGGATTGTCCAGTCCTTGTGCTTTTACCACATCAGGCTTCCCAAAGCAGAAGCTTCTTGTGCCATACGATGCCAAATGAGGACTCCATCCACTTCCATACAGCTTTTGCTTCTCATCTCCATACACCTACATTTCAAGTTCTGTGTCCCCTCCAGCACACTTAGTCCTGGCACTGTGCAATGCTCCAAGAAGGCAGCTTAAGTGGCTCAAGCTGTTGCTTCCCTCAAGGCGTAAGCTACCATTGCTCAATAAGACTCCAATAACTGCTGAAAGTGTGGCTCTTATAGCTGGGGTGCATGGGAGGCATTTCAACACTGTTTATCCCAGAGGACCTTTCCCAGCAAAAGCACTAACAAGGCTGGGAGAAGGTACACACTGTGCTCTACAGCAACAGTAGAACCTCCCTCAAAATCCAACAGCCAGAAGGGGATAGTGTGCTCAAAGAATAATTTACCAGGCTTATTTTGACTGTGTATCTACCTGTCTCCTGCCTCTGCTGGCTGTCAGGAATCAGCTAGGAGCAAACTGAACCAATGTCATGTAGTTGTATCTCAGGAAGAGCTCAGTTTGGCTTTCCAGTCTTAACCTGGTTATGCTCTGTGTTTAGATACTTAATTCTTTCCTTCTCCCTCCTGCAAATAACTCTTTTTACCTTCAGGAACTGGTTTATATCCCAGGAATGTGGTTTATATTTTCTGTTAACAATGTCATTACCATTATTGCAACTGCTGCTTTCATATGCCCTTGGGTCTTTTGAGGTTCTGCCTGGTTTTGTCACACTGGCAATTTGTCATTACATGCAGTTACAGTTTTATGCTACCTGTAGTACTCATATCAATTAATCAGTTGTGAATGCTTGAAGCAGATAGCTAGCTAAAATCCTTGCCCAAAGTACCTTACTGCCTGAACAGACTATATTGGCATTAACATTAAGAGTCCTGGCTGCATACCTAAACTCTTCCACAGCAGCACTATAGTATGAAGCTCTGTGCTGTTTCTGGGAGGGAGGACTCTTCCTCTCTCCTCTGATATAGAACAGTAAATTGTTCTCAGGCTTTAGGAAAACTGTTGCATGCTTAAATACAGGGAGTCATGGAGGTGAAATGGGTTAACTGCCTTTTACACATTTCCAACAGGGAAATCCAGGCAAGATATACATTGTTGCTCCAGTCCTGGGTTCCTGCAGAAAGGCAATTCATGGTCAACTGCTGTTCTGGGAGGGCGAAAGCCAGAAGATACAGATTTTGTTCTTCCAAGTACTCTGAGAAAGTGAAATGAAGAAAATCAGACAGATGCCAAGCAAGCAAGACCCTCCTTCCCATAACCCAAAAGAAAACCCCATGTGTCTAATATAATTCCATGTTTATGAGTATTATTTTTTCTCCAGTGCACTTTTATGAGCCTTAAGCTTTTCTACTTCCCAAAACAAGCTCTGCAAGCACAGCAGTGAGCTCTGCTCACCACCCAGTGCCCTAAGTCCTGCCCTGGCCCAGCCTATCCGTGTCTGTGGAGGACTCCACCAGACATGAGTCAGTCCTGGGACATGTTACTAGCATCAGTCACAGCACAGCTCAGCACCCAAACCAACTGAAAATGTCGATAGGGATGATTTAGCAGAGTTGTGAATGCTCCATTCCTGGTGGTGTTCAAGGCCAGGTTGGACATAGCCTTGGGTGATATGGTTTAGTGGAAGGTGTCCCTGCCTGTGGCAGGGGTGTTGGAACTGAATGACCTTTAGGTCCTTTCCAACCCTAACTATTCTATGATTCTATGATTGTTTGTACCCTGCAGGTTAGATAGGTTTGGTTGTTTTGGAAAATGGATTGTTTTGACCGGAAATGCACGTTAGTCTGTCTTTCCTTTCCTTTTGCCTCCACAAACCCAAGTTGTCTGTACACCAGGGCTGTCCTAGGTCGTTTTTCTCTTCAGCACTCCTGTCTGAATGATGTAGCAGCATGCTGTACCTGGCAATCTTTAGCAGCTGTGGAAAGCCTCCTTTTTCTTCAAGAGGGGAAAACTTGGTAATTATCATAGGTTGGAAATGTACCTTTTCCCCTCGAGCAGAGATGTGAATGCAAGGAAGAACTCCAACCCT
Organism: Psilopsiagon aymara; assembly: GCA_024733675.1. Taxonomy (NCBI): domain Eukaryota; kingdom Metazoa; phylum Chordata; class Aves; order Psittaciformes; family Psittacidae; genus Psilopsiagon; species Psilopsiagon aymara. Next base: position 30,868 of record JANRGW010017575.1, read on the forward strand.
GGAAGGAAAGCATTCAGTACAGGGCTGCTGCTGGCTTTTTATTTTACTGTGCCTTAGCCTGGATATGCAAGAGGATTCAGATGGGAATCTGTACTTCATGTACTTTAAATCCTTCTATCTAAGAAGTATAATAATGTAGGCAAGCAGCAGGCATGCAGTTAAAGTTGAATATGTGTTTTTGTGCCAAGACCAAACACATCTGCTGGTCCACCCCCTCAATGGGCTTGTAGAGAGCAAGTTTCAGCTGTGATTCTGAAATGGCTTTTTTCACCAGCCGGGATAAAGCAAAGCAGAGCAGCGCCAAAGGAACATAAAGAGCATCCCAGGGCACCTCAAAGTGACATGACAGTGAGATTGTTCACCTAAGACACAGACTCAAGTCCTGCCATGCCAGACACAGCCCAGGCTCCTGAGGCTAATGGAGTAATTAGATGAACCCATGGGGTGGGAGCTGGTTAGACCTATTTGTTCTTACATACCTATCTACTGATGCAAGCATTTGGATCTTAGGCACAATTTGTTAAAGTGTGCTGAAATCACGAGGAAGAATATCCTTTTTTCTCTCCTTATCTCTGAGCCAAAGAAAAGTTAGCTAACATGAAGCTGGGGAGGAATGGCATTTCACCAGGACAGTGTGGTGATTGGGGGCTCTTCCTTGACACGTAGAGCCTAACGCTTCAAGTCCTTAACTACTTGAAGGACTTCAGCCTTGGCCTATTTTCAGCCAAGCGTAACTCTTTGTTTGCAGTCTTCTCTGCATTTTCCAGTGGGAGGGAAGTGAATAACACCAACTGTATATAAATACTTTAAGGGTACGTGCAACATCTAGAGTTTAGGTTTGTGGTCAGGCTGACCCAGATCAGTCACTCACATCCAACAAGGTGACCTAATCATTGGATCTAATCTCATCTGCTTCATCTCTGCTGGAGCTGTTGACTGTCACAAAGAATACAGCAAAGTGATGGGAAACTGATGCATTTTCCTTTATTGTTTCTAACTGCTTTTACATAAAAATAAAAACTTTCTGTTTTTCAAACTTTGGCATTTTAAACTCACCATTCAATTCATTACAGTAAAGTTCAGTGAAAGGCAGACTTCTGTACACATTTAAATGAAATCACAAAGAGGAAAATAAAGCTGTGCCTGGGCTGTGGCTCAGTACAGCTGCTACCATGCCCTCCCTTGTGCCATTCCATTGAAGAGGTTTTTACTGCAAGAGGTAGAGTTTGTTCCACACTTATTTCCAAGCTCTCAATGCATTTGTAAACCAGAATATCTTCTCTTTGATGTTTCCACCCGTTCTTGAAACCAGTCAATGCCCTACAAAGTGCTCAGCAGGCATCTAGCATAAATAGTGCTAATACAATCAGCAAAGATGTAGACTCGTGCTCAATTACATAAAGACTTTCATGGGGCTGGTGCTCCTTTGCAATATTTTATTTTTGATTATTAAATTATTGAATGGTTCAAAGACATAAACAAGCAATTACTATAATGAGTAGCTAGCAGTTACAGGAACAAACTTCTCTTTCCTTTGTGTTTGGCAGCAAATAGCAAGCTCTGTATTTGTCGGGGGGTTCCAACAAAATGTTCATCTGAGAATAGTGATCCGAGGTGCATTTTGGATGAGGATTTCACACACACGCATTCATTGCTAGTGGTTAAGCAAACACAGCACCAGAACAGCAAGTCCAAGTTTCTAAGCATGCCGTGTGCCTTTTTACATACACCTTTGTACAGTGAGAGGCAGAGAGACAACTTTCTCCTTGCAGCACCTGCTTTGGTTTTCATGCACTCCACTCAAACAGCCATTCAAACAGCATGTGGCACAAGGCCAGGCAAGACAGAGACAAGGAACAAACATAAAACCTTTGGGGAACAAACACATTTCAGTGGTCCACTCCCTTCAACTCCATGCACACCTTAAAGGGAGCAAGACCAAGGAGCTGACCTGACCACAGGTCACTGATCAGCTGTACATCACTGCAGCTCTGCTCAATAGCTCTGTGGGTTTCATGCTGTGCAAATCAGCATGTTCTAATGCAGAACCTAAGTGTGCTTTGGGGGACAGCACATGCCAGCCACTTCTTCCCTCCCAGCTGCATGGATAAGACTGTGCCAGATGTGGGTCCCTCCATCCTGCAGAGTCCCCCAGCAGCCTTTGCCCCTCTCACCATCAGGCCAGCAACATGCTCCTTCAATGCCATGCTATGAAAACAACCAAAACTACCAAACAGCCAATCAATACCACTGTGAAGGGCAATGATAATACCCTCACATCATTTCATGATCTGAAAAGCAAAAGTATATTTTTAAAAACTATTGTTGTTTAAGGCTACAGAGGTACCACATGGGGCTCCAAGGAGATCAAGGGGCACGTTCTTGTTTGTGCCTCTGGGCTGCAAGATTGAACAGCAGTCCCTGGCCCTAGTTTAGTATTGGCACAACCTTGGTGACAGTTTACCTGACAAGGGGAGAGTCACACCACCTTCCCACCTCCTTCCCTACCCATAGCTACCTCCATCACTCTGCAACAGGGTTTAACAGTCCTTTAGAAGAGTTATTCTCCCCTGGGTAAGGATTACCTGAGAACACTGTGGGGGTTTTGGCTCTTTCACATTTTAGTGGGCATTTCCGTTTGCATTAGCAGCATTATGAATGCTGCAGACATGCCCCAGTTATCAGCCTGCAGAACATTTAGAGACACACAATTGTCTCAGCATAGCTGAGCTGCCTCACTGCTGGGCATGTGCTGCCAAGGATCAGGAGGGTTATGATCATAGAATCACTCACTGTAGCCAGTGAACAAACAGGGATATCTTTTTGCAGCAGCAGAGCATAAAAATTAGGTAGATGATGTAAAACAGTGTTCCTATCTACAGTATGGAAGATGCATAAATGAAAGGCAATCCCATGACACCATTGGTGGTCTTGTTCCTAGCTAGATACTGGTTTAGTGTCAAAAGAAATAGGAGTCTATTGTGGAGAATGCCCATGTCCCCAACTGAACTGAGTTCTTTAACCACTGCAGCAGAAAAGCTGCTATTGCTGGGACTCGCCCCAAGCTCTTCAAGCCCTTTGCACCTTCTGCATAATAGCATGATGCTGGAAGATGTGAGCAATAATTTGGGGCCCCAAGCGTACCATCACAGTGGGGGCATGGACACGGGCAGCACAGAGGTATTACTCACTTCTTGTCCATCCTTTCTGTTCACCTCCTGGCCAAAGTAAGCAGGGGTCAAGCACCAACTGGCTGTGAGGCCAAGTGCTGGAGCCTGGATGAATCAGGGTATACCAGGACACAGGACACAGCCTCTCCACAGTCAAGCTGGAATCAGGTTTTGTTCTGTGCAAGAAGATTGACGGAAGAGGTTTCTTTGTAGGACCAGCCTGGAGAGCATGAAAACAGTGTACACGCTCTGTATGCGTGCACATGGCCACATGTGCTTGTACGTGCATCTATCTGCATCATAGCATACTGTGTCAGAATATACTGCTCTCCTGCAGGAAGGTAACAGATCCTGCTGGTAGGATTCTCTCTTCTGATATAGCTGCCTGCTGCCAGTTAGTTCTTATCTTCTTACAGCCTGAATTCAGTTGTACCATTGCATTCCAGCTGTTAAGACTCCTCAAGTTTCGCGTAGTATTCCTTAGCTCAGTAAATAAGCATTGCACAAGGAATCTTGCTGAGGCATACTCGTTGACATTTCTTGCAGCAGAAGCAGCATTTAGTAGGTGCAGCGTTCAGTCAATGAAGCTTTTAGTAAATGTTCTCCCTCTGAGCTTGAATACTGCCTACATATACCAAAGAGGCAGGGCCCCATTTTTCTTTCTTAGTCTAATTTTGGATTTCAACTAAAACCAATTCTAGATACAAAGTAAATTTCCAACAGAGAAGAAATGTATAAGATTTTCCTTGGAGATCCCAATGAGTATGCTGTGTTTGGATTAAATAAACCAGAAACAGGTCCAAACCCTTCAGTGCTAGGAAGTCTGGAAACTTCTCTGACTTCTGTTTCATGCTGCTCAGTATCCTTTCCTTTCAGATTCTGGAGGGCTATTAAGATGTTCCAGGCTCCTAGTTCAATGCAAAGTCTCTCATTGCACTCCAAAGCAAATGAAAACCAGGTGCCATTTTTCTAAACATTTTCCTCCAGCAAAAAGGTGTGATAAAGAATTTCCTTTTCCTTATTTGTGCTCTATTTTAGTGTAGCACCTATTAAAAATACCGTGCCTATGATGTTAGGGGTAGAAGACTGTAAAAGGAAAAAATCTTCTGGGTGTGACAATAAAATGGCCATGCACTCTGTGAGTTATGTTATCCTACATTCAGTTGACATACATAAGGAGCACTAGCTTATGTCTTATTAAATTAACTGTACTTGAGTCTATGGTAATTATTCCCTTTAATTTCTGGTATCAAAAGCTTGTTTGAGGCTTTTGATGCTTTAATGCATAAAGGCACTATCCATATAAATCAATATAATCACTCATGCCTTGTGCGGAATTTTTCCTCCAGCCAATGCTCCAAAGCACCATACCCACTCTCTGTAGCTAATGTTCTCCCTCCTTGAAATGTAACTGCCCCCCTCATGCAGTCTGGAGCAGTGTTTCTGTGCCAAGCTCTTGCAGGGGAATGGAAAAAGGAATAATTTCTAAATCAGCAAAGGTAATCGGCCAGACAGAATGCAATTGCTCACATTGCAGTTTGGCCATTGTTCACAGATAAATATGACTCTTTGGCCCGACTTCAAAGCTGAGCCCACCAATTCAGTGCAAATTCTAGTTGCTCAGCCTGTCTGAAAATCTGGACATCACTGAATGCAAATGGCCAGGACTTGCTTTGTAACCAAGCATTGAAAAGACACCGACAATAGGCTCAGATTGAGATGACAGGCTCTAAAGAACTATCACTATCACCACCACCATATTCTGTAACATCATCATTTCTTAACAAGTAAGGCCACAGTGTGAAACTCTTGTGGTCTGAAAGCTTGGGGGAAGGAGCCTAAATAAACCCTTTTGAAAGCCAGGAACTTAAACAAGGCAAGATGAGAAATGTACACATTTCCTCAGTTTCTTGCAAATAGTGAACACTGAGGTGTTATAATGTGACTGTGATATGTTGTAATGTGATTGTGATGTGTTGTAATGTGACTGTTGTCGCCTTCAGTAGGGAGCAGTGCAAAAACCCAGCCTAGCGGTATCCAGCTCCAGAGTAGCTGGGGAGATTCCAAGTCCTGCTGCTTCGCCTCCGTTCTACAGCACTCCGGATTGTCTGGAGGAGCAGGTCTTTGTTATTGAGGATGTTGTATGTGCTCAGGTTCACAAGCTTGTCAAAGTTTTCTGAGGAGTAGATTAGCCTAATGAGGTAATAGGGTGAGCAGCTGTTATCCAGATTCACTTTGCCTTCTTCCATCTCTGAGAGAGAGCGCTTTACCCCTGCAGAGAAAGACAAAAGCCACCACAGTGAGATGAATCTGGAGCACAAAACACATGGTATTGGATGGGATTGATCTACTTGCAGAACCTGATGTTAAAACAAGCCTCCAGGAAATACTGCACCCCTCCACATCCTGGAAGAGCCATTCCTGGTCAGCTTTTCAGCTGCTCTCCCTTGCCCCTCCTGCTAAAGCTCAGACCTGGAAATCCCTCAGCAGGGCTGGCAGGAATCATTACCTTCCCCCTTGTCCTGCCCCTGCGGACAGTCATTCCCAGACAGTCATTCCTGGGCACCGTGCCCCTGGGTCCAGATCCTTCCCCAAACCCCATGACTCTCAGACAATACACACACCTGGAATACATGTTGGATATTGCCAATATCCACTCCCTCTGTTAGGTCAATTTTTTACTTACAAAGACACCATAATTACCTCCACCAGGGACTTCAGACTCAGATTTATGCTTCTACAAAATGTTTAGAGTTACATTTTTTCTTTGTCACTTTGCAGTGTGAAACAAGTTCATCCAAATCACAAATGTATTGTGAATAACTGCCAGCAGGGCTGCAAACAGACTGCTGAGCTATTCCTTATAATGTCTACCAGAACCACATGAAAATGAAGCATGAATTTTGCTTGAGATGTAGCAGGTTTTAGTCTAACCTAGTAGTTTCTGGACAGTGTGAACTGAGGGTGTTGGGCACAAGCCATCACTAGAAGTTGCTGTATTAGAAATGTCCAAGGTTTGCTTCACTGAGCCTCCCGATATTCAGAGAGATATACTGTCTGTACTGTCCACACCCAGATACAGCTGCATCTGCCTCAAGCACAAAAAATCACAGTCTATAACTGCAGTGTGAATGGGCACTTCACAAGCTGATTCTGTTTTCTAGAGTTTAAACAGTTAAAAGCAAGATAATTAAGTACCCACATTCCACAAGGTGTCTCTCAGCCATCTAGAAATTAAAAGCTTCACTGCTAAACTTGAAATCCACACAAGCAGGTTGCCAAGGTCCTCCCTCCCCAACCACCCACATCAGTTGCAGGCTCTCAGCTTGACTGATGAAGCAGCGGCTGCTCAGAGACATGCAGGTGAGTGTCACAGCTCATCAATTTGGTCCTGGGGCGCTGAGAAGCTGCAGCAGCTGCTTTGCTCTACGTAATATCATCCATCTTTCATTCGGAGATAATGTAAAACACTCTTTTTACCTGCTAGTCACTTCTCAACGGACGTATCTCATTGTGCATTGCCATGTGGACCATCTCAGGCCTTTACTGAACAAGCCTAGTTCCCTCTATTGGGTGTCTCCTCTGTTCATACACAGTTTCTAAATGTGATTTTATTGGTGTGTCTCTTAGTGCACATACTCTCTGAGCACTGGTGAACTTCAAACCAGAAAATAAGCTTTACTTTATCTGCTTTCCTGTTGTTTATAACCTTATCCAGATTTTCCCTCAGAAACATCCATTTTGCTGTGGTCCCACCGAGTACCACAGTATAATTTGGAGTAAAGCTGGAAGGAGAGCTGATTGTCTGGCATGTTGAGTGTGGGAAAGCAGAAGCTCAAAAGGTGGTGTGCGAGATACTTCAAGGTTTATTGCGTAAGAGCTCTAGCACAGAGGAAGGTCCCAGGAGGAAGTCAGACAGCAAAAGCAATGAGAAGATACTGACTGTTTGATTTTTGCAGAGTATCCCATGAGCTGTTGTAAAACCTGGTCTATGCTGACACTCTCTTGTACTAATATGGCCTTTTCTGCTTCATGCCTGCATGCAAAGACAACACCAGAAGGCAAACCTTCCTGCTCAGGGCCTGCTGGACCTCCACACAAAACCAACCCAACTGCATGAGAGCATGAGCTACTAGTGCCCAGCCTGCTTTCTTACTGATAAGTCTTAAAATAATAGAGGGAGAGTGAGGGAAGAAGCAGTTGGAAGATGTTCCCAGTCTCTTCTAGATTGAGGAATAATTCTGGCCTGACATTTTCCCCCAACATCTTACCATTGCAAGTGCTGCCTTCTCCAGTATGCTTTGTCGCGTGAGTTGTGGCTTAAAGCCTTGTTCCATCCTGTGTCTTACTCAACATCACTGAGCCTGCTGTGGTTTGCAAACCTGCCTCCTGAGTAGTACATGGAGTCTTATCAGTGGAGACATGGACCTGACTCAGCTATCTTTGTTGCATCATGGTTTACCAGATGAGAGATACGGTTTCACTCTGTGAATGCGGAAAGTAATCCTGGTTGTGGTGGAAAGATTAACATGACTAGATTAACAGGAAGAGTTGACACCTCCTCCTCTGCCATGGTGGAAACTTACATACATTGAGCTGAAGGTAGTAACCTAAGCCTGTCCTGACAGACGAGTGAGTGGGCATGCTCTTTCATGGCCCAATGGAAGAGGCAAATAGACGTGTATGAACATGATGGGTAGCAGACAGAATGGTCTCACTCACATGAAGGCAGTGCCCTCACTTACTTAGAATTACTGCTACAAAGGACAGCTGGGATCCATGCTCTGGAAAGACAAATGTCCTGAACTCAACTAGATAGTTTTGCTGACTGAACTTACCAGGCTCCTTGAATTCCTTAAAGGTGTCATTCACCAGGGGGAAATGGATTACTATGGGTGCTCTGGGGTCCTCTGCATCCGAAAACACATAACATTCCTTTGGGTTCCTCTCTTCTTCTTTACTTATCTCCACTTTCGGGAATGGGATTTTTTGTATCTTGCAATATTTGTATGTCATCTCTAATTGCTGTGGAAACAGAATGTCATTGCCTTAAAGATAACATTAAGACAAGAATCAGGTTTACTGAGGTATCATAGGAATACTATGGCAACTTAACTCAGTCCCTAAAATCACTCTCTAATGAATGTGTGGTACAAAGTAGCCATAATATAACCCTGCATTCTGCCATCACTCTCCACAAGTTGGAAGATGCTTCTTATCACCTGTTAAGTTTTTTGCAGCTAGAAGAAATTACCAAAAGCCATGCTTAGAACTTGTCTTGAGGACAGACCAACAGAGATCAAGGTCATATCTCCAGCAACCAATTGTTCATGCATTCTCTGAGGATCCTAGAAAGTATATGCTGCAGTCCACTATAGAGGAAAAAGTCTAACAGTGTCTACAGTTCTAACCTTGAAGGAAGTTTCTTTCCTCCTCCAAGATCTGGTGACTGTTTTGCTCTTGACTATATGATCAAGATTTAGAGAGCTACTTTCTTAAAAGTATTAATAACACACAAACAGTTTTACCAGGACAGCAAGGAGCCAAGTATGTCACTCTTCTCACCTTGAACACATTTCCTAATCCATAATCAAGTGAGATAATGACATCTACATTCCTCTCTGGCTTGAAAAGGCCTGCACCACTGGTGTTGATGAAATAGCCAACATCAATCAAGCAAAGATATTTCTGCAGCGGTGTCAGGTTGTTAGGGAAAGCATCCAGCACAGAGTCTGAAAAACATTTTTAATACAGTCAGTGGTGCATTGGTAGGAAGGAGGAGTCAGCAAATCTGTCTGTGCTAAGGGCAGCCCCTTGGCTGCCCCCAAGACCAGGCTCACCTCCCTCCATAAGGCAAGCCCACAAACGTGGCCTCAGGAGCACTCCCTCCAAACTGCACGTCTGAGCACATCTGGCCTGCTACCACACTCCCCCAGCACACTCACAGAGGCAGGCTGTGAGGCAGCCAGGCACGCAGGTGAGACACAGGCTCCACTGGCCTCACCGCTGCTCTGGGGAGCGATTTCTCACAGAATACAGAATCTGGCCGATTTTATTTTTTTCCCCTAAGAACTGGGAAACACAACGCAAACAACACAGACAGTTTCACAGTGCAGCAACAGGTCTATCAAACGCAGTACATCACTACAGTTTGCATTGCTCTTCTTTTGCTTTTGCATTCTCACCCTGTCCCAGGGTGAGAAATCTGACTTCAACCTGCTTTCATATAAATGATCTGAACCATGCTGGAAAAACATACCACATCATGCTCACAGCATCCCCTGCCAACAGCTTAAATAAAATATTGCTTGAGTTACTTAAACCTCACGTTAACACCAAAAGGAGACAAAAGGGATTATACCAATTGGTAAGTTGACACCTATACTCATAAACTTCTCATACCTGAACTTCCATTCTTCTGCTTACAACCACACCAGCCTGCCCTGTAGACAGCAAGTCCATTATCATTCCCCTGTGCCATTTCTAGTCCCATGGAATAAGAAATATTTTGCCATGGTTTTAAACATGAAAATAGTGGTTTAAGAGTGTTTCTCAAATTCATGAAATGAGGGAGCAAAGCACAGAGCAGAGCCTTTAAGCCTTAAATCATTTGTGCATAGGTATTTTAAGAAACTGTTGATCACAAAAATACTGCAGGTAAGTTCCAGCATTTCATTCTTTTCAAACTCTCTGCCTCCTTGGTCTCATTCATGTTGATTTAAACCATGCAGAATAGCTCTAGCATGTTCCAGGGCCTGGAATGTTTGACAGCAGCTTGAAGTAATAACTCATCTTTTTTCCATTCCCTCACTGTCAGGTCTTCACAAAATTATTTGCTTATTTTAGCATTCATGGTTGCTGGGAATTCACAGATCCCGCTGTAATGAGAGACATTTGCTTGCAGTCCCTCACAGAAACAGAGCGTACTTTGCACTCCTATTTGGCTTGGTGAATAGTTTAAGCTGAAATTCCATTACCCCCATTTTCTCATCACGGAGATGGAACTGTGCAGCGTTTTCTCATGGCTGGCTATATGAATTAGAAGTAGACATTTCATTGAGAAAGCCTCTTCTTCCACCACACACCGAAGAAGGGACTTTAAGTAAGTCGTGCCTCAGGAATTCCCTTGGAAGCATGAACGCTCCTGTAAATGCATTACACTAACTCCAGGCTGCAAGTTCTCAAATTTCTCACCATGAAAAATAGGCTTTTCACATGGCACTTAAAGTCTTGTTCTAATGTGACAGATAACTTGAGCTGCAGGGAAGCTTTAAAACACAGATATATTCTGGGAACTTCACCTAACATTAGACTATAATTCCTGTTCACTGAGCTGGCATCTCCTCCTGCTCCTAGAGATCTTAGGCTTTAGATTGGCTTGATGCAGATAGCTGAAAGACTATACAAAATCTGCTACATTTTCCTACTCCAGACATTCAGTTTCCCTTTTCCTACTCCTGACTTCAAGCTTTTCACCTCTTTTACTTTATTTTGTAGAATATCTAACTTGAAGTAGGCTTCAGTTTTTCTATGTTCTCTTCCTCAAAATCCCCCTTGAAATCTGCTTCTAGTCATTTGCCTTTACACAATTGCTAGTCAAAAAAATGTAAAATGATTTTTTTATGCATTTACTGTCTGTCAATTTTGTCCCCCATCCACCTTCTTAAGATACTTGCTCCTTCTCTCACCCACCCTTCTTATGCTACTTGCTTTCTCCTTCTCCCACTTGTTTTCTTAGAGCAGACTCTTTAGAGTACGGACTTTTTGCTTACTGAACATTTTGAAAGCACTTAACAAACTTCATGCTCTGCCTTCGCCTACAAAAAAGCTCCATCATCTCTTGCCATTGTCAGCAAACCATGTAGCAGTGGCAGCCAGGGGCAAAAAGCGTTGTAACTTGCATGAAACGGGGGAGTGAAAACACAAGTTGCCAAAGAGAAGGACTCAGAGGAGGCAGAGAACACACCTTGGTAATGTTAACCTAGGAGGGTCCTCCCACACTGCTACCTGCTCATGGGATAAATGGGGATGCTGGGATTGCAGGAAGGTTCCTGATGCACGAAGCCTCAGCTCCGTCACCTTGCTATCACTTCACAGATTGCTCCATCGATTTTGCAGTAAAATTGTCACGACTGTTTATTCACCTGCCTGCAGAGCACAGGCCATAGGAAATTGCTGTTGGATTTATACATGAAATCTACACGTTCTACCTACAGTCTAAACCTACATGGCTGTAAATTGTTCTTGTTTGATCCTAGTATTTCTGTTTCTGAAGAGTTAGAGAGGTGTCCAGATGGACAAATCATCCAGCAGGAATAGCACACATATGGGCAACCACATGTTTGCAACCTGTCCTTTCCTCCATCTGATCCACATAATAACCTGCTATTTTATGTTTCCGGTGTTACCTTTGCTTCTTGACCTCAAAGGACTCTACCCTTTCTGAGTCTTTTGATTGCTGTACCTAAACAGTGACAAACTTCCTGTAGAAGAGCATGCTTTGACACAAACCACAGATATCTTCAGGAGGTGAAAGAGTGACCCATGGAACAGTTCATTTTAACCTGTTACCCTTAAGAAACAGACACCATGAACATAGCTCCATCTCAGCAGATTTCCAGACCCTGAGAAAATATCTCTAAATGTGAGATTCCCAAAGTATAACAAAAGAAAAAAAATATCTGAGATGTTACCTGCACACTGCAGCTAACTCTTTGTTGCAGTTACCTTTCCATTCAATAAACTTTCTCTGGTGGATATAATCCTTGTGAAATTCTAAGCCTCTCAGGAAGTTATGAGACTTTCCCAGAAGCGGGCGCTTGGTCATAATGTCCTGAAACATCTCATACAGCTTCCCTGACAAGCAAGAAGGAGGCTCGATGACAGTGATGTCTTCCTCAGGGGAATGTTTTTCTGAAACAGAGAAGGGATTGTGAGAAGAAAACTTCAGCAATGGGTTCTGTCAGGCACCTTTACTGGCTACTGCCCCTGTTGTCTTCCTGTGGGTCCCCCCCCTCCCTGTTTCCTGCAGTTTGCTTGAAAACATGTGCACATGACCAACCCCTTTTAAACAAAGAGATATCTGGTTTGATTTAAAGCAAGCACAGCTTTTGTCTTTTACTCTTTCAAATGACACAGTGGCTTTGTACTTGTGTCTACAAGTAAAAGCACCCTTCTCATTAGCATTTCTCATTTAGTAGATCATAAGCAAATTCTAAATGAAAGATATTTGTAAATAGCATGAAGTGTGCATCTGAGTATTAAAAAAAAAATTCCAAATAAAATAATTAAATAAAGTAAAATAAAATAAAAATAACCATCACATAGTGATCATTCAGATACAGATGAAAGAGCCACAGTGAGGGCAACGCATCATGCAGTAGTTCAGGGGGAACATGAGAGAGGTTATTCACAAATAGCAGCAATAGTGTATCTTTCTTAATCCTCCCCTGGTCAAAGCAAATACTTATTTTGAAACTCTTACCTATATCTACCATATCTTTGGCCCATCGTTCCCAGAATTCATTTGAATTTGAGGACCAATACAAGCCATCCAGCAAATTCCTAGTAAAGATGTTTGTCCAAAGACCTGCAAGTCAAACCACATGGGAAAAATGCTACACCACCACATGTTAAATACTGACTATTACAAGTATCCATATTATTGGATACAAGCTACATATTATTGGCTCTCATGAAGTGACCCTGTTACGACACAGACAATCCACTGTATAGTACAGAATAACAATATAAGAGGTATCAGTCACCCAAACTATGCTTTAGAGTTTTAACTGCGCACTTGTGGAAGAAAGCAGGCGTTAGAAGTGTGGAGAAGACATACAAGCATAAAGCCCTTCTAAAGCATATTTTTTCTTTAAATTGATCTAAGACCTATTTTTTCCTTTCAGGCATGTTTTATTTCTGTAGAGTTCAACTGGTCCAGGATCAAAACAGAATTGGTTCCATATGTAAGTCTGCTTTTGGAAAAGAAAGAGCTATCCTTTGTCATTAAGCCCCATGCCAGATACTCACATGAGGAACAAATAAAATCTCCAGCAGTCTTCACAGTGAAAGAAATACAGGTTTTGTCTCCACTGGATCCTTGGTTTTGGTATCAAAAACTAAAATTCTGGCAAGGATTTAAAATCTGCCTGGGCAGATGGATTCCTCTGACTTTTCTCCTTTTCTTCACCTTTTCAGGCAGAACAGCTAGTCAAAGCAGCTGTAGGAGGTTAAAAGACTTCCTTCTTCCTTATAGGAAGGGTAGGGAAGATTAGTGACACCATTCTCAACCCACAAAGCTCTCTTGGTTCTCACCTTTGTGGGTTGTTCTACATGTTCATGCTCTACATGAGTTACGTTTCATTTTCAGTTCCAATTATACCTCAGCAATGCATTGTCTAGAAATGAATTTGAACAGTTGGTGACTGCTCAGGGAAGAAAGGTTTATTATTTCCTCAACTTGCCTTCTCCACCTTCTTGTTTGGTTCAGAAAATGGGAAGGGGAGCCATGCTGCAACTTTCCCAAATCTGCCCAGGTTAAAAGGGAGGACAGGAGGAAAGAAGCTTTACAACAAGCAGCAGTGTAAAAAAAAGAGGTAAAAAGACCCTTGAATCAAGACCTAGTGAAGACCTGCTGCCAAGGAGTGTTGTATACAGACCAGTGGTTAGCTAGCATCATGCTTTCTGTCATGTTATGATTAAATACACTGCAGTACTGGGTCACCTTCCAGATAGCAGATCCGAGATTCTGGCAGCTTCTTCACTCGCCTTCCCATGAAGAACTCACTGTCAAAGTATTCTGATGGAATCGAAGCTCCGTATTTTGGTATGGCCACCTCATAAGGAGAGAACTCTGCCCACTCTACAAAAGAATTGACACATAGCATGTTTAATGTAATAAAAGTAAGAAAATAAAACCTTCCCCTGTGGATAAAGCTATCCATGGGCTCACTAGATCTTACTCATTTCAGCAGCTCTGAACTATCAGTAGTCCTGTACTGCAAACTACACTGTCTTGTTTCATACAAAACTGAGGGGCAATTTGCATACAAAAAGAACTAGCTTTTTCACCTCATGAGTCTAACATTAGCTTCAAAAGCTTATATATATATATTCTTATAGAAAGATTCTGGGATCACACTTGCTCTCTAAATGAAGAGCATCAAATATACAACATGCAAGTGATCCAGCCTGCACGGAATGACTGGCATTAAACCTCTACGAACCCAAACCTGTCAGCCTACATGATATAATAAAGCAGCCTGAAGACACATCAGCTTCAGACTAGAAAGTATCACAGTGTGGGCATGGCCATGCACTTTCCTGACTCATGCTGTCTTGTTCATGTATTGCAGTAGAACAGGAGCTATAAACCAAATCAAATGTAAGCACTAACTGTTCTTTTTCTTTCCAGTATCTGTTCATTTTAATACCTTTTGTTGAATGTTGTCTCTGTCCACTTAATGGGTGTCATGTCACACCCATTATAGCAATAATACTCCACTCCATTTTTAATCTTCCATCAGTGTAATATTTAGGGCAGTGGCAATTATGTTTCACAGCACCTCCATAAACGAAGGAACCATCAAAACCATTTTATAGGTGTGGATCTGAGGCAGAGCAAGATCAAATGATTTGCTCACACTCACTCACAATGTCTGTGGCAGAACTTGAACTTCAGCCCAGCTCTTCAGAAACACCCTGTTTGTGCCTGAGGATGTTATACAGCAGATCTGCTCTTCGTTATCAACATCCAGCAATTTGCAAAAAAGGCATTTTATTTAAAGATTAATACCAAGTCAGGGTGAGTAACAGAGGTATTCCCCTTTTCTTCTACACTCACACACAACCCCTTCCTCCACATTCTCTTTTGTCCCGACTTGGAGTCAGAAGAAACTCTAGGAATACTTGCCTCTGAATTTGAATGTACTGAACTTTTCCTCTTTCACATTGAGGACTGAATAGAAAGGCAATGGGTTTTGTCCATGATCCAATGCTTTGCGCTGGTCCGTGAGTTTGTACTTTCTTGGCTAATCAAAGACATAAAAATCCCACAGTAAACCTCTGGAAGAGCATAAGGCAAAAAACACCAATACAATCTATCTGGGTACAGATACTCAGTGGGCTCCCTTAACCCCAAAGCTTGGATGAGTTTGGATGATTTTGAATATGTAATGGATTTTAACTTTCCTTCCTCACCTTCTTCTTTATAATTGAAATCGCAATGATTAACAACAGATAATGATATGATTATATTATAAATAACAAAAATTGCAGTAAGTGCAATTAAGAATGGATTTAAGTTCAGAAAATATATCAGGTAAACAAAATTATTCTTTGGAGAGTATCTATTTAACAAATACTATTCCAGCAAGAAACAATATAGTCTATCCAGGTACAGATAGATTGCAAATGTTTTACAACCCGGAGGAATCTGTGACTCACATTTTTATGAGACTTCTTCATGTTACTGCACTTTCCTTCCTGGTTGCTTTTTTGATTCCTAATAACTTATTCATTAACATCAAAGTGCCTTGATTGGCTGCATCCCACAGATCTTTCCTAAGGCTGAGACTAATATTCAGATGAGGACAGATTACTCTAGCTCTTAAGAGTCCAACAAAAACAGACTTCAGAATACCTGATTTTTCATGGGGGGATTGCTCAGTTATTTCTGCAAGTTTTCCTACTAGTTGCAAGCTGTTGGGTACCCTTAGCGCAGACGCACCATCAAACTATTACCTACCATGGAAAATCCTGGCTACAAAATCCTTTGTCATTGTTTACAAATCACACTGGGATTCACCTTGGATTTGTTCCACACATTATGTCATGCTCTCAAAATGTAAAGCTCTAAAGAAAATTAGTGGATATTTCCCAAATGTGTGGCAGAACCATGTACATACCCGTTCATGTAAGAACATTTCCTGGACAAGGGACCACAGAGTTGTAAAAGAGGACACATGTCCTGCTTTTGCTCTTTCAGCAAGTTCCTTGTGATAATACTTCAGATGTTCTATAGACATAAGGTTGAGCTTGCATTTTGTCACTTGTTCTTTTACTGCCTTAAGTGGCCCCTCCAGAGACTTCTGTGACCAGTCAGCATGCTCATACAGGTCTGCTAGGGTCCTAAAGAACAGAAATACGGGAAAATAATCCATTTATATGGACAGTTAGGGAAAATTACTACAAAGACCCAACCACTTTCATCAAAAGAGAGAACTGACAAGTGTAAACTGAAGTTATGATTTAGAGTCAAAAGTAATAGCTTTACCAGAGAATTATGTTCACTTATTAACAATGTAAGACTTTGAAAGAGATGCATCTCTCTTGCTGTGTAAAAATGCAGTCTAAGAGTCATTCCAAATACAAATATTCTTTGATATACACACCATGTCGAGCCAGAAGCCCCAGTGATGTAGGTAACACAGTCCAACAGATTGAGCTTCTGGAGAGCTATGAGGTGGCCAAACATAGCTGACATTGCTCTGAGGCCTCCACCTGTTGCCATAACAGCTATTACTGGGACCTGTTCAAAACATAGGTATTATCTTCAAAAAGTTACTCACTTGCCTACTTGGACAAGTCTAATTACAGTTCCTTTAATTTTCGCATGAGACTTCTTTGGAGGACAACGAAAATAGAGCAACATTCTGCCAGCTTTTACCAGTGCCTTCTTTAAATTAACCTCTAGAACCTTAACCCCAAAGTTTGGATGATTTTCAATATGCAATGAATTTTAACTTTCCTTCCTCACCTTCTTCTCTGTAATTGAAATTACAATGATTAATAACAGATTGATATGATTACATTATATGATACGATATGAAAAATATTATTATATTATAAATAACAAAAATTTCAAGAAGTACAATTAAGAATAAATTTAAGTTCAGGAAAAAATGTATCAAGTAAACAGAATTATTCTTTGGAGAGCATCGATTTAACAAATACTATTCCAGCAAGAAAATTTGGTTCACTTAAAAATTCGCCCTGGATCTTGGCAACAAAATATTTCAGCTGGAGTTTGTTATAAAATGTTCTTTCTCCACCCTAAAGAATTTTTACTTTTTGTGAAAGTAAGTCTAAAGAAGGGACATTCCAATGATTTCATATATATCTATGCTAGGTGAATTTCAAATACTCCTGTTTTCCTGCTTGGTTTGGGTTGTCTGACTAGGCTGTGTATAACACAATGTACAAACACCTCGTATCTTGCTGGCCCACTGTATCACACTGTTGGAAGCTCTGGCTTTGAAGAGTGGTACATTATGTCCTTCAGAATTTGACCTATTGAGAAGAATGGAGGCATGAATAGCTGAGCTGAAATTTTAGATGAATGTGGGGTATGCCACAATGAGAACTTCTTTTCTGCTGTCATTCACATCAATGGGTTTGTCATCAACATGCAAAAACTACTAGGAATTTTGTGGGAAGATGTGCCAGTCCTAACTGAACAGACCCACACCCCAAGCTTGGACTCCAGCTCACAGACCTCATGTCCATGTAGATCTCTTTCCAGGTGAAGCACCCTTTTCAGGGCACCGGCAACAACTCTCTTCCTTTTTAGCAAGAATTCTTGTTCTTCTCGACATAAATCATAGCCTAAGCGCACATCTAGTTTTTCTGTGCTGAAACAGAGGCATAGGAATGGTGTTTAAAATGTATATGGATCTATTTTCAACAACTGCAATCAGCTAAATATCATAAAAACCCACTATTTGCTATTCAGATTTAGAAACAGAAATCCACTCTTCTCTTTCAAAGAAATCAACTGCTTTACTTTTACATGGTCTTTATTTTCTAATGTTTCAGTGTAAGTTTTACTGCCAGACAAGGGCAAAAAAGATGAAAAAAAAAAGGCTTCTTTGTGTCTTTATAAGCTGAACCCTTTCTATTTCTGCTTCACACAATTTCTATGCAAAGTGCGGCTTGAACCTAACAAGGTCTTCCCTGCGGATTCGTACCACAGGTTTATACAGAAAAAGTACAACGAAAAATATATTCAAGTAATTTTGGTTTACGTGTTGTTTGTCTCATTCTTTAACAGTGCAAATTTTCATCTTCCCTAGATTGTGCTTCGTCCTAGTGATATCACCAGAGCCACAAATCTATTTGCTTAAGAACACCTGTGTGGTTTGGGTGATGTATGGGCTCTGAATGTTTTGCTTATTTCAAATTCCTTTTTCCCTTTGCCTTCCTGCTTCTGTGTCCCTTTTGAAGAAGCCTCCAATCTCAGTCTTTGATGCAAAGGACACCCAGTGACTAAGCTCCTCACTGTTTGAAACTCAAAGGTTGGTGGGGGTTTTCTGCATCTTGGTGTGACTCTTTTGCCCCAAGGACATTTAACTTTGATCTCTTGTGGTGACTCTTTAATGGTGACTTAATTATCATAATAGTTTGCCCCTAGTCATGTGCATTCTTTGTATCTAACTAAAGGACACTCTGTTCTAGAAGTCATATTTCAAAGAGCAATGAAACCTTTGGAGAAAAAAAACCCAGTCCTCTTACCAATCATTTAGTTGGAGGTACAAATATAGTGGCACATTCTGTAAAATAAAAATTGAAAGCAGTAATGTGAATCACTGGGAAAAAGAGAAGTTTGAAATCCAGACTTTCAGTGCTACCTGGAATACCCCACCACTACCACCCTGCATAGAGTTCTTTGGAAAACTGTATTTGGAAAGAGAAGGAAAGCAACTGAACACCGGTTATGATTACAACTGTACACACAAGAGCATAACAGCAGAGGGCTGGATCAGGTGATCTTTAAGGTCCTGTCCAACCTAAACCATTCTGTGATCTGAATTGTTCTCTGAGGGTAAGATCCAACTCACCTAACTTTAGCTATCTTAAATGCAGGTATATGGACTGAGCTAGCCATCCAGGTTGATAAAGAGCATTGGGACTTCCCAAAGCCGTGCTAGGAGTACTGAATATTCATCTTTAATTGCATAAGGACAGCATCTCAAACTGAACAGAATTCCCTATTATGGATTTTATTGAAAGAAAATTGATATTTAACTAGAAAACTAACCTTTTCATTTTTTTTCAGAGAAAACTTGTATTTACACAAGATTTTCATTCAGGCTTAGGAATTTATTCATTTCTTTGAACATATTGGTGTTAAATACTGAGGGTTACTCTACCCTTCTTTCAAAAAAATATGAATGGTAAAGCACTTACATTTCTTACAGGGAGGGTTATTTTCACTTTATATCCAACAGGGAGAAATTTCAGTGGTACTGTTAAGGTGTCACTTAAATTGCTATCCTCATTTTCCTTATCAGAAACTTTCTACAGAGAACAAAAAACATGGGGTTAATTCACAGAATAGAAACAATTCAGTTCTTTACTGTTTTGGTGACAATGAAAAGAGCAAGCAGTATGACCAGTGGTACTGTACAGCCCCCATTACCTGCAGCCTGATTTTCAGAACTGGCTCCCAAGCCTTCACACAGTGGAAGTAGAAAGTATCTGTGTCCTCTGTAGTTTTCTGTATTCTCTCATGAGATTCAGGCACCGTAAGCATGAGATTTTTACCCTCTACGGAAAAGAGGTTTTTTCAGAGAATAATACCACTGTTCAGGCAAAATGGCCAACATAGTCGGCAAACTATTCTAGAGTCATTCTCTGTGGTAACTGTGTAAGATGCCACACTGGCAAGTCTCCTACAGCTCAGAAACTGGTGCTCCTGCCTTTACTGCAAAGCCTGGGGTGCTCCCAGAGTCAATAGTCTATCATACTTCCATCAGCAAAGTTTACTGTGTCCAGACTAAGAAAAGACTCAGAGGTCAGTTTTACAAGTGGAGGCAGTTCAGGGACCTACACTGCATTACACTTTACTGTCTTTAGAACATCCTTAGTCATCTCTGTATCCTAAAGTGCCCCCATCTGGGTCTGAATGACTATGATATGGTTGATACAGTCATGGCACCACTTGACAGAGAAATCAGCATACCTTGCAAATATTTCCTGCTTTCATTGATGTCCACTTGCACTTCCAAGCAGCAGACATCACGAGACTGTAAAAAACAGGAGTGGAAAGTGTGAAGATAGCAAATGCCACATCTGCTGCAAATACTGAAACATCATGCAGACAAACACTACCTGTGATATAGAGCCAACTAAACCGGTCTCAAAGCTGGAAGCAATCCAGCTGCACAACAGTGAATTCAGAGCTTATTAAACCAGAACAGTAGCCCAGCTACACTCTTGCAGAACTAGTTTGTCCGTACAGTGGTATATTGCCGGATGTTGTTATACCCATTCAAGTTATTCCAAAATCAGGATACTGTACAACACACTGTTGCCCAAAAAACAACATATATATCTGATAATTATTTAGGAAGGGTGAGGGAAAACACCTGATGATGAGTTTCTGTGTATTGTGGCAGTGATTAGTTTACAAGGCATCTTCTTGCTGGTTCTGATGCAGGGAAATCATGGTTATATTCCACCCTACCCTCCACTTGAGTCATTCCGGTTCACCTTCAGTAACTCATGCCAGGACAGTTTTCCAAAGCATTTCAGGAACAATTCATGCCAATCATAACATCCCGTATGCCTCACACAGAAAATGAGGGGTAAGGAAAGGAATATGTGTTACTTTGTCTCAGGGGTATTGAAGACTAGCATCTGCAAATCATGTGCAGTCTTGGAGTGGCTGGCACACAGTACTGCGTGCTGCTTAGCTGCAGGGCCAGTCCAAGGACATAGGTAATATACCCCATGCTGACTAACACTAAAGAAGGACTCTGTGTTTCAACAACTAAAATAACTCTTTATTAAAAAACTCATTTCCCAAAAAGCTGTTACATTAGATAACCTTGCAGCCATGAGTATACTGAACAATCTACAGACTTATCCCTTTTATAACCTCTGTTTTTCCTGCCAAGTGCCATACTGTATTATACTAAACACAAGCAGTTTTCACTTTGTTATCAACAAATACGGGGTTCTGCAACATGAACAAACCAGAGATAGGCAAAATATTGACATCTGTAAAACCCGAGGACTTCAAGAAACACTGCTTCTATTCTTGCATTTAGAGGGCAACAGTTGAGACATAATGAATGGGAATTGTTCCACATTTTTTGCTTTATAATGCGTACCATCCTTTTAT
The DNA here is from genome assembly GCA_024733675.1 of Psilopsiagon aymara. Taxonomy (NCBI): domain Eukaryota; kingdom Metazoa; phylum Chordata; class Aves; order Psittaciformes; family Psittacidae; genus Psilopsiagon; species Psilopsiagon aymara. The sequence goes on from JANRGW010017575.1 coordinate 52,165, forward strand.
CTATTATTGTAGCTTCTGAAATGTCAGATCGATGGGGAGGAGAGACTCAAACTAAAGGAGAAGTCACTCCAAGCTAAATTCATATGTAAACCTTACCACTAGGACATCATTGGTAATTAGGTGCTCTGGAGGGCCAGGTCTGAAAAGACAGAATCAGAAAACAAGCAGAAGCTGTGTGAGTATCTGGTTTGGGTTTTTTTAATACTAGTTTTATGATCCTTCCTGCTTAAAATGTAATAGTTACATTAGTATCACTATTTGTTTTCTAAAAGGCATAATATATGATCACCTGCTAAGCACGTGAACCAAAATATAGTAGCCTAACACTGGTCTATGTGGAGCCATGTCCTACTATTAACAAATGACTATATGATTTGGGGAAAGCAAAGACTACTATTAATGCACTCTGTAAATACTTATTAAGAAAGAGAGTTCTGACTGTTCCAGATTATAATTTACAACTGATTACAAATGAACAGCAAATAAGAATTAGCTCCCACTGAGCTATGACTGGAAAACACAGAGGTAAGTAATAGAAGGTCTTATCCCAGACATTTTACCTTGTAAGACCAAGGTCAGTCACTGAATGGATGTAGCTATATAATACTATGAGAATCTATAGAGTCTATTAACAGCATCTCTCGTTCAGGTCAAAACTCCAACTGCTACACACATTCATAAGAGCTTTCATATATCTTAAAGGACCAACAAAGTCATGTTGTATGTAACCTTTGACTTTCTGCAAAGTCTGGGGTATTTCACCAAACGTCAGTTCCAGCCTTAAAACCTCTATTTCAGCTATAAAATGTATTTCAATGAAAATAACTAGGTTTGACTTCCAAGGGTGGAGAACACCCCCCACATGCCATATAACTTGACTGGTGAAGGATGTTCCTCCTATCTCCTCTGAATCTGCTCAGTCCCATTTAGAAGCATTTCATCTTATTCTGTCCTTTTTATGTATCTGCCTGTGCCTGCATCTACATTTGCAGGAGATGCTTACACCATCTCTTAAAGTATCTCTCAGACAAATTAAATAGGTACCCCTGAGTTTGACTGTGGGAGAAATTAACCCAGAACACCAGTGATTTTCTTCTGTGGCTTTTCCATGTCTGAGAATAAGAAGCTATATTTACCATGCAATTAATCAGTTTTGACTGGACTGTTTCTTTTTTTTGGTAATGCTAAGCTCAGATATGCCAGAATGTGTAGTTTAGGGTTGTTTTTTCAATCAGACTAGTAATGGCATTTAGAAGAGAGATAAAGTTAATTTTACGGGGCTTGTACTCTTCCAGGTGATGTTGATTACCACTTTAAGGGGGATGGTCTTAATTTTATTATTTGTTGTTTTTCAAGTTTAACTAAGTGTCCTGGGTTCAGTTTCACCACAGTGTTCTAGGCATTGTTTAATCAATATTAACAACTTGAAGAGCACCTCTGTTAAGTTTTACATGCACCTTGTGTCCAAGTTATCACATTGTGCCAAGGTTACTACATTACCATGATTGGGATATACACTTTGAACAGAAGGTAAGATTTGTATGAAATACACCAAATGACAGAACTAGCTGGGGAACTTAAGGTAAAAAAGTTTGAATCTAACTTCAGCTCACTGCTGGGAGGAAAAGCTGGAAGAAGTTCCTCTTTCTCTGAGATATCATTACTCCCTGGTAGATCTATACCTCTTCAGCTCTGAAATTTTACTCACATTCTTTCCATCCAGAATTCCACTTCTAAACTTTCCCATTTCTTAGTACATGTTTCTTTCTAAAAAGCAAAGGGTAAAATAAATATAGAGTATTGGAGGCTACAAGAATTTGGCAGTACAGACACACAAAAAAGCACTTCCGTGGCTGACATCTCTTCTGCTAATGTTACCAAAAAAAGCTGGGTGTTACCTCTTTCCAAAGCCAAGACTGCAGTGGAAACCACATGCTTGCAAAAAGCACATAAGACCAATATTCTCCCATTGCGGGATGTGTAGAACTATACGTATTTCCAAAGATAAAATCACAAGGGAAAGCTTGACTGAAGCAGAAATATAATGGCTTTCTGTAAACATGATGTGCATGGGAGAAAGGCGTTGAAGCCCAGCAACAAAAGTGACTAAGGCCAGTGTCATTTCCATGTACAGAGCATGGAATACAGCAGAGATGAAGTTGGCAAGAGTAGTCTGTACTGGGGTGGTTACTGAATCATTATATTTCCCAGTGACTCACCCACTGGCTGAGAAGTGCATGGCACCAGTCTGCAGGGTACGAGGAATATCCATGTTAACAGCTTTCAGCATGTGAAGTAGCTGTTCTTTTGGATATGGTCTGCTTCCTTTCTGCAATGAGCATGCAGCAATACCTCAGCCACAGCTCAAACAAGCCCTATAGTTGTCCCAGACCTATCCCAGCTTTGTTCTTTGGACAATTCTTTTTCATGAACTCTTTAATAGAATACCAAAGATGTTAGCAGAATAGGTGTGCCTTCACTATGGGCTACAAAAATCTGAATCACCTAGAAGGAAACCCAGCATGGTCACCAACAGGAGAAGCCTGAAAGGACCATTTAGTTCAAGTGCTGAGTGGACTGTCTTCATGTCTTAAAGTTGTCTTAGAGTTGCCATTAAAGAGGAAGTGGCCTCTAGATGTGGCAAAAGTTGAATAAAGACAAAAGGTAAGGAAGTTATTTATTTGGACTATAAAATACAAAATGACTATTTACAAATGCTCTCTGCTAACATATTTTAACTTCACAGAGATGCTGGGGATGACAGAGAAGCTGCTTCATTTTATGAACCTGTGAAAAGAGATTAATGAAGTCACAAAAATTCAGCACAATTACATCTGGTTTTGATGAACTATTGATAATGGTATATAAAGATATCTGTTTATGCAGACTCAAACATCACTCAACAAAGAAGCCAATGTGGACAACGAGGTCTTGCCAATCTCTCCCTGTATTTTCATAGATTCATAGAATCATGGAATGTTTTGGGTTAGAAGGGACCTCAAAGCTCATCCAGTTCCAACCCCCTTCTATGGGCATTGACACCTTCCTCTAGAGCAGATTGCTCCAAGCCCTGTCCAACCTGGACTTGAACACAGCTTCTCTGAGCAACCCATGCCAGCGCCTCAGCACCCTCACAGGGAAGAACTTCTTCCTAATGTCTAATCTAAATCTCCCCTCTTTCAGTTTAAAGCTTTTCCCATTTTTTCTATCACTACTTTCTGTTATAAAAAGTCCCTCTCCAGGGTTTCTATAGGCCCCCTTAAGGTACAGGAAGGCTGCCATAAGGTCTCTTGAATCCTTACCTCTGATTTCAAAGCAAATGTCTCACGGATTGTCTCCCCTGGTCTGATTCTAGCAACATTAAAAAGAACTGTGAATTGCATATCATCTTTGGTGAGTGGATCTTCATCACACACTGCCAGTTCCAAGATGTTCTGGTAGTAGAAAAAAATAAATAAGAACTCTAATTGAGCTGCTATCACACTGAAATAAAAAGGGGTTATAGACATATGCAGCTGCTTGACTAGCACAATAGTGAGAATAAAGAAACATGCTTTCATTCAGGAGTTTGCTAATGGGAAACACCATCACAAAACCTTATCTTAGAAAACATGAAATAGAAAACAGCTACCTGTAACAGAGAGCTCCCACTATTCTGAGACAGAAAAGATGGCAGTGCTCTGCACCATACTGATAACCTGCCCAAAGAACACACCCCCAAAGTTCTTTTAACTACACAGTTTGAGGCGGGATTAAATTTGCTGTCTAATTCACAACTACTCCTCAACCCTTTCCTTGCAACCACTGGAGGAAAAGCTCTTTCTAAATTAACCCAAAATAACCCAGATGAAGCATGCTACAGCAGGACTGTCTCTCAGGTGACAATAAAGTGAATCTGGGCTAGCTCAAGATAGGCATTTATATCACCGATGTCTGTAACTAGCTGTGAGGAACACCACTGCATATGCACTGTTTTGTCCTAACCAAACAGTTGCAAATTCTGTTACACAAGCATTTTCCTAAGTTATTTAGCACAGTTGACTGACAGGGTGTCAGCTAACAATTCTCAGCTGTTCAAAATAGTGACATTTATATTTATTCACTACCTCAACTTCTCTCTGGATCCTAAAGTAGAAAGTCTCGTTCCAGACAGGGCTGTCAGAATTCTTGATGGTTTTGGTTTGAAGCTTTCGATTTGAAGCAGAAGGCAGCCACAAGCGCACATAGCAGTCTGATGCAGTCACTGCAGCAGAGAAACATTAAAAACCCGATGCCAACGTTATAGATGAAAAGCAGGGCAAGGCCATGATTCTGGAGACTAACAAATATTACTACTTTTTTTTCCATAAATAAAGAGACCATCAGTTGGAAGCAACCAAGGAAAACCATCTAATTCCTGGGTAAATAACTACAAGTTGCAAATGTACACATGCACACACAAAGTATACTAAGAGCCATGTTTCCCATGTGAAGAGAAAGAGGTAAGAAAGACCCCATTGACCATTCATCGGGCAACATTCCCTGTGATTCCAGTCAGTGATGTTAAAAAGTTTAACTAAAACTAGAGCTAGCACCAAAAGGGCTGTTAGGATGATTACAGGAAAGGAGAATGCATATTACAGAGAAGATCAGGAAGACTGTTGCTCAACCTGGCAACACAAACATGCGAAAGGGACACGGTGGCTGTCTAGAAGGGTTAGGTACTAGGGAAGATCTGTTGCAGCTGAAAGCTGGTGTGGACCCAAGAACATGAGGTCATGAGCAACTTGGAAATCTTCATCTCACTTGCAGGCTACATCTACTCCTTATGGTTAGTGCAGTCAGTGCCTCAAGCAGCCATCCTTTGGGAAAAGCCAGGTTGGGAAAGCACATTTACTTTGTGAAGCTTGACAACGGTGTGAAAGGAAATCTCCAAGGTGATGTCTTTCAGAGCTGGAGTCTGGACTTGACTGATGATGTGTACTGCATCCCGAGATGCCTAAATACTTCAGACTGGTATCAAGCAGTGAATAACATTGCCCCGCAAGGTTTTGGCAGGAAAATGGAACTGTCCCTTCAATAGAGTAGATAGAAGAGATCATTGAAACTCAGAAATACAGGCCTTGTCACACTACCACCTTTCTAGTGTCCACCTCTGGACGTTGCTACATGGCATTAGCCATAGGAGTACAGGAAGCACTTTGTCAGGCAGCTACTCCTTGTGGTCTCCCTTGCATTCAGGCTTGGCCAAGGCTGTGCTTGGCCTTGCACAGTGAGATACAAAGGGAAACAGCTGTAAAGTGAAACTTTTTTTGCTGAACATGTCATTTTTTCACTAGAGAAATGCACAGGCCAGAGGTTTTAAGAGTGCAAGAAAAAGCAATTCAAGGTCTTTGTCCTGGCTGAGGAACCCATAGGAGACCGGAGCAAAACTGGCAGCTGAACGTCTGTTCTATAGTACACCTTGAGAAGGAGTCATAGGAGGCTGTGAGGGATAATGAGTTAAAGAAAGTGGAATACAAAGGTACACAAAACAGTCTGGTTTGCCTGCATCCTCAAGAACGCGCTTAGAGCTCGATCTGCAGATCCAGAAACTATCAATATAATTTCACATGACTGGTTACCTGAGAACAGCAGATACCCTGAATGATACTGTACTTCAGAAAGCTTGAAATTCTCTAGTTTACCTTTGATTATTGTGTGTAATTGATATATTGCAATAAAAGGTCCCTAAATACATGCCCTGCATAGCAAAATTCCAGTCCATTATATGATTTATATCAATCATGAACATCAAAACCAAACAACTCCAAGCAGATTTACAAATTGCAGTATCTTCATAAGGTCTACCTTCCCTTGTTGTCCCAGAAATTCATTTGGGAGACTTCATTTTTACCAGTTCCCTGAGATGCCACTAGATATGTCCTCCAGCCTAATGACACCTCAGACATTTAATCTAATTATAGCCCTGGCAGTAATACTTCTGTTGTTGTGCTTTATGTATGTTGCTTTTATACCTTCAAACTCAGGAACATTTCTCACTGCATAAACTCTGGAGGTGACTAAAAGTACAATCAAAGCACAACTCACACAGGTCTCTTGATTTGATGTTCTTAGCTTGTATGATTCTTACAGAAAGCATGTGGATGGGGCAGAACTTCATCTGCAGAGAAAACAAATGCAATTAGTTTCACCAGCTCAGAACACAAAAAATATACGTAATCACCCTATTTTCATACAACCTGAAGTATGGATAGCCATAGTGATGGATGTATTGCCAATTTCTTGAAAGTCCTGTGCCAGAAGAAGGTCAAAATTGAGCCTTTGGAAGACAATACTAGGTACAGCACTGACATTAGATGAGGACATGGTAGTTACCAGAATGCTCTAAAAGCTTCTGACTTTATACCCCAACTAGGTTTTCATAACATTTGTAAGTAGGCCAAGCTCACCAAAAAGCATCTAGAGGAATTCACAATTGACTTTGAGTGAACAGAGCATACGCCTAGCAGGGACCCTTCAAATGATGAAAGTGCCCTGCTTTGGAGGCATAATAGCACAGAATCCCACATCATTAGGTATCTTGTAAATACCAATGGGAATGGAACCCCTTCCCTTCCAGATATGAGATTTATTTCTATCATACGCAAGCTAACATTGTAAGACTTATTTCAGGTTACATGTCCCAAACGCTAACAAAGAATTAAGCTTCCCAACCTTAGCTGGTCAGAAATTATTTACCATTTTCAAAAGACATTCTGATAAGCCTGAGTGAACACACATATACAGACACGTGATAATCTTAATATTATAAGCAGAAATATATTTTCTTCTTTCAAATTAGAACATTTAGATTTCTTTGTAATTTTCTGCTGTTTTACATATTTTTTGCATATAAGCACAGCTTGTCAGCAATAATAAGCAATAATAATATACAGTGCTACCTTCACTAATAAATAAAAACAAGGCTGCACCATGTTGGAAGTGTTTCATTAGTTTGAATGGCAGCTTAAACTACACACCAATTGAAACATCTTATCTGCCTAAATGAGACTATCTCATTACTCTGCAACAAAATAATTCAACAAGTTCATTTTGAAAGTTAGCACCATGATTAATGTTCCTGACATTGAAATTATTAACATTGGAGATACAAAGAGCTGGGGAAACTGGAACTTCTCTATAGAAGGAGTCACTACACTCAATATGATATTCTTTTAAAAGGGGGTGGAGATGACTGGACAAGTTTATTAGAGATGAGAATAGCCTTAATTCAGCTTAATTCAGTGTTGTTTAGAGGTAAATTACATTACATCAAATGGAAGCCATTTCAACTGTGATTTGGCACGTTCAAATAAAGCCTTAATATTAAATTGTATGATGCACTTTTAAATTCAGATTCACATTCACGAGTCACCTTGAGCAGAGTTCTTAAGCCTACCAAATCACAAATTACTCTGTTTCTTGGCCTTTTAACGGTTGATTGAAACAATTCCTGTATAAAAATATTAGACACATTTGTTCTTGCATGACAAGAACCATTTCTGTTACATTTTCCCCCAGTGTGAAACTGATCTATTTAAATGTTCTGCATTTAATGCATTACAGACATTACAAGTTCCAGTTGGGACACTTCCATATTATTCCATTGGCCACTGAAAGAATTTGACTTTAATTTTCCTGTGCAATACTCCCAACCGGAACACTCAGTCAGCATTCCTAGTGGGTCTCATTAACATGAAGTATTGGATTATGCAGACAATTATAGAGCTGACTGTTTTTAATTAATATGTTAATTCTGTGTTATTTTGTAATCACTTCCCCCTTGCTCAACAGAAGCCAAACCATTCTCAGAGTCTGCCTTTAAAGCAGAAACGGATGTTGTACAAAGTTGCTTGGAACCTTTTGAAATGTGATTGTTTATAAAAATGGTGCATCTGCAGTTCATCATCAGAGTACTCACAGTTACCATTGGTGTCGTGTTTTCATCCTCTCCCACTAGAACCAGAGAACCTTCTCTTCCTCTTTTCCCCTTTCAACAGCAGTCACTTCCCTTAAACATGTCAACATCTGCCTACATCAAAGATGGCTGTTCACTATTTCTGATTTGTTGCAGTATAGTCCTTGTGTGGTTACAGGGTAAAAGAGTAAGAGGTTCAGACAGGTAAATGTGGCCATAACAAACCCTATGTGCAAATCCCTAAGGAAAACCAGAAGCCATCCCACTCCCAAGCCCACAGTTTACCCCAGGCTGTGCTGACCATTTAGAATTGGGCTTATTCTTTGTTTTCACCAGAAAAAGGTACAGCTAATCTTTCTTCTGCAGTGTTTCATAGCAGACTGTTCGGGTCTGATTTGAGTGGTCTAAAATAACATCCTTGCCCAAAACTGCTGGCATTTCAGAATACCCTTTATTAAAAATAATTGCAGAAATAATATGCTATTTTCATAACATGACAAGCAACGTGTAATTTCATTATTAATGCAAATTGATAAGCACAGACCATATCCAAACAGCTCTTGATAGTCTTGCAGCTGTAGTGGTCTTGCTTCCTTTTTAGTTCACTTCCCTGAAGGAAACATAGTTCTTGCATAGGCACACAGAGGAACAAATGCCCTCTGTAAATATCAAGTCAAAGGTAGCTTTTCCAGAAATGCATCATTCTATTTTTGCTGGGAAATTAGTAGTGCCACATTGACGTCAATGATGGCTGCCTGTGTATGTTTGCATACCATTCCAGACCAATAAATAGTAGCATGTTCAGAGTCCCAAAGAGTAGGCTAAAAAATGACAACACCACCCCCAAAAACCTCAAACAACAAAAGAGAAACAAACAAAAAAACCCATACAGAAACAGAAAAACCAAACTTGATAACATTTAGAACTAAACTACAGTTCTGCACTCTCAAACCCAGTTTTAGGGGAATCATTTCAGGTTTAAAGTACAGAAAAGTCAATAAACAGGAGATAAAACTAACAGGTAGAATTGCCATAGCTGTGTCAAACCTTAACAGACTGAAAACTCACATCTGTTGCTAACATCTCTTTTTTTGTAATAGTGCACCTTTGCTGACCTGCTGGCTGGCTTCCAGATAACAGTAATATGCCAAGTCAGCTTTAGGAGGATATATAATTCTCCTGTCTGCAGGCAGTTGGTCTCATCAAGGTTTCATCCCAAAAAGACAACTTCAAGAGTATGAAATCTTCCCAAAGCTCATTAATAATGAGGAGTCTACTGAGTGGTCTTTAGATGGCAGTGAAAGAATAAAAAGCTCCCAACAGCTCATATGTTTGTTTTCACTCCTTACTGTCCCCCCCAAGCTGCCCCTAGAACAAGATCTCATGGCTACCTTCACTAGAAAGTTTGTCCTCTAGTGGGTAGCTTCTGCAGAGATGGGATATCTGGGATTGTTATCCCATCACCACATCTCCTTTCTTTTTAATTTGTTTTCTCTCCTTTGCTTTGCTTTGGTTTGCTTTTATTCTTTTCTTTCTCTCCCCTTTTCCCTCTTCTCTTTTCTTCTTTAATCCTCTTCATTTTCTTTAAAAAAAAGTCCTTGGGTTGTACTTGGAAGGCTGATTTTGCTGGCCTTGTACCAGATGTAACCAGTTTTCTGAGTGGAGATAACACCAAGTTATATGACACTTTATGTGAGGAGTTTGCTCTCACTGTTTTGACATGCTGTAAATAGCTATAGGATTTATCGATACCTTTCAGATACTAATAATTACTTCGTTTCATGGGTTACTTTTTCTTCTTCCAGTGGTGTACCAGAAGCTGTATAATATCTTACGCACAAGATCTCACTCAATCATTTGGCATATTCTTATCATTTATTTTATCTTAGATACTAAGGATTTGTTTCAACTACAACTTGGCAATTTATCAAAATAAGGTTAAAATTATAAATCTACGAACTATAAAAAAGCTTTGTGATCATCCTGGTTCCAAAGCACTCTTCCACATAGATTCTTCTAATATGGGCTGATATTCTTACCCCCTCTATCAGTGAGAATGCTGCTAGTAATTACTCCTTCCCATCAGCTGCCTATTTTCTTCACAATTAGAGGAATGCAAAGTTCTGGTGGGAAAAGCGAATGCAAAACCAGGAGAGAGGATAGAAGGAGAGAGCATGGCCACAAAAGCTGTATTTTCCTTGGGAATCACAGTTATCCAAAATCTTATTGGAGGCTGAACAGTTAGTGAGTAAATCTGAGCACTGTACCGCAAAGAAATGATTCCATAGGTCACAAAATAAAACTACTAAAGAGTGATTAATCTTGTCTGAGCAGAAGAAATGACCCTGCTACGAACATCAAAAGCACTCTCAGCAAGTTGTAAAATAATACTGTCCATCACTTCTGTGCCAATTTGGTAGCTTTCTTTAAACAGCAAAAAATTAACTGGAATACTAGATAGTATTAGTAGAATACTAGACAGTCTCCTCAGTAGGTCTTCCTAAATAACTTGAAGAGTCCACACTTTTCTAAACACCTTGCTTTTTTAATATAAAAAGAAATAAACAAAACCCACTCTGTTCTGATTTCCATATCTATTTACTAATTTACATTAATGAAAAATTAATTTGCCCGACCGTATGGCAGAGCTACAGGCTGTATGGAATGAATTTCCTTCCTTGGGAATTGAAGCTTTCTGACCTGAAGCTAAGGTCACACTCTAACCTTTCGGCACTGTTGCCTATTAACCAGGACTATGCCTACATTCATGGAACAGCACTCTCAGCATTAGGATCAAACGCAAGAACTTTTGCTGTAATTGAGATTTTCTAGATAAAATTATATCTGAGCTATCCACTCATCTATCAGATCCAGAATTATATTATCAGATACAACATTTATATCTAAAATTGATAGCTTTTATATCTAAGATAGGCAGCTTTGGATCTAAGAGGTAGATAGATTAGATACATATTCTATCCAAAGTACATTATGCTTATGGCATTTGCCCAAGCATCCAACATTTGAATATTTTCAATCTTTCATTTGAACTGTCTCTTCAAGCTACTGATGTCTTCCTGGATCTTTAATTTTACTTGCAAATATTACCGTGACACAAGTGTAAGTAGTATTCTTTATTCTTAATGATTCATGATTCTCCAGAAGCCGTAGCATGTAACATTGTTTCTCACTGTATTTAAAACCCATCAATGCCCATATTACGTGTATTTGCTGCAAAATTTGACATGGGGTTTGATATATAAGGAACAGTTACTTGTAAATAACTCATACCTTGGATTTCAGACAACGCATCCATTCCTTTTTAAAGATACACATGAGAAAGTAACTCTCAGCTCATAATTCTGTCTATTTATGCTAAAAAGTATCAGTTAAGATCTCTGAATGGAACTTCCTATTACAAAATTCAAGTCCAGACATGAAATACTTCCACTAGAATTGCAGGCGCAGTAAACATTACGTCAAAGATAGCTAAACCAGCCAAAGGGCTCAGCAGAGCTGTCCCCTGCAGCTAAAGTAAGATAAATTATGCTTTGTTGCTAGAAAAAGATGTTGGGTTTTCAGCTGGGGCAAGCAACAAACATGCGCTATCCTGAGGAGAGCACATAGTGGGGGAAAAGCACTTTCATTTTACAGTGAGATAAATTCATCATGGCTAGCCCTCTCTTCCTTCCTGGTGCTCACACCAGCATGCACACCTCACGATAAAAGCAAAGGGCCACCTACTCTCTGTTTTCCCTGAAGCTCACTTACGTATCAGTTACTGCATGGTAAAAGAGGAAAGTGGTGAGTTCATGAAGTCCAAGATGACCCTCTTGCATCGCACCAGTTTGTCTCTGTGTGTCAGCAGATGTAAAGAAGGAGTTTGCTCTCAAGACCTGGAGAAGGGAGGCCCCAGTGGCAAGGTGCTGGGTCACAGCAAGGCACAGAGCTGCAGTTCTCTTACCTTGGCTGGTGGGCTCCCCATGGCGTGCAAGATGGCGACAGCAACAGGCACCCCAATTTGAGTAACAGATCCGTCAGCTGCCAAACAGGCTCACAGCTTGTTGTTGCGGCTGAAATAACCTGAAGGACACATATAATTTATACAGGCACTGAGCTCCACCCTCTGCCTCCTCTGTGCGGAGAAGAGTCTGCCTATGTCTGAGAGGGAAAGATCTGCACTGTCAGAGGGGAGAGGAAAGCTGCAGTTACCACACCTTTGCCTGTCACTTTATTACCTATCACAACTTGTTATCACCCAGAGTAGACTCTGCTATATTCAGAAAGCCTTCTGTACTCCCCATCTCTTCGATTTATCTAGTCAGCATATGAATTTTCAATAGTTTTTAAGCTCTTCCACAAAACATTCCAGAAAATAAAAAAAACAATCAAAGGGAAGGAATAGCCAAATCTTAATAATAAAAATTCTGGTGGGAGATCAACCCACTTCTGATTGCTCTTTTCAACTGTTCCTACAACAGGGACTTGTTCCAATATGCTATTGGAAACCTTTCTGCCAACCAGTAAATCAAGTCTCCTTACTCTGAAGTACCTACTGGATGATTGCCTGGCCAGTGTTGGTGAAATTGAGGTAAGTTTTGGCAGGGAAAGGGAAAGCCACATACCTTCTGGGCTTTTCCCTTCTACACACTTATAAGAAGAACATGACAAGTTGACATCTTGCAGCTTCCCATCCTAGTCCCCCATCAGCTTGGTGGTGACAATAGTGGGTCCTAAGGCAGCCTCTGGACACGGTACAGACATGGTTTCCTTCACTTCTCCCTTGCCTACTGTGGACTATTGACGGACAATCCATGGGGTGCCTATTAGGACATTGCTCCAGGCAATCTGTCCTGGCTTTACCTTATTCCACACTTCCAACTTCATACTGGATGTCCTGCAGACGCAGGCTTGGGAAAGGTCTGGAGGCCACCATAAGTCTGCAGGAAGATATGTCCTCACTGGAGGACTGTAATATGAGATAGGACCAAGCCTCACCAAACAACCAGTGGACACTGTGTATTTATGGAAAGGGAGAGTGTCAAGAGTTAATTTTCATTGAACAGCAGTTGTGAGTTTCGCTTTTGGAAAGAGAAGAAAAAAAGATTACATGTAACCACAACAATTATTTAGGAAAATAGGTTTCCTGGAATCTTAGGCTTTAGATCTCTCCTGAAACTCAGATGGATCACCTTTAAACACTTTTTACAGCATTTTCCACAAAAAAACTGTTCCCAGTTGAAAATTAGCTTTAGTCAAATACCCCTGGGCTTATGGTAGTGACAAGCAACACCTCAAATTGATATTTCCAGACTCTGCTCTGCTAGCAATGCAGCCGCCATCCTGGAGGTGAGGGCTGGATGCACACTTACCCAAGCGGCAGGGTTAGATCTTGAGTGCTTAGTTAGGTCGCCACCTTTGAAATAGTAAGAAAGGTACCTCAAATAAAGGTCTGCTGTGTATGGGCAGCAAATCAAAGGGCAGCTACAAAACCAACAGAAAAATAAGCCAAACTCATCAGAAAGCAATCTGGGGTTCAGCGCGATTAACCCCATACGAGTGATGTGCTTCTGCAGTAACACTGTTTTGACAGCCTCACTTGGACATTTTTCACAGCAGTCAAGAATGCAGTGCAAACATTCTTCTCCATACTTCCTTGGACACAGGGTGTGCTGTATCCCATGTCCAGAGATAAGAAAAAAGCAGAAAGGGGGGAAATCAGTCATTCATGTGAAGTTCTCATTTTCTGCCTTCATATTGCTGCTGTTGTTGTAGTGAACTGAGAGACCAAAAGAGTAGCCTGACAAATTTATCTCCTAAAGAGAAGGCAAATGGAAAAACAGCCAGAGAAAAATGAATTCCCCTCAAAGAGGAGTATGGCTGCCTGGAAACAGAGCAACACATTAAATACAGAACAGCTGCAGCAGAGAGACCCGGTTCTTAGTGGAACAGGAAAGAAGAAAAAAAGCTCCCAGAATGTCTTCAAATCAAGGTGCAAAAGTTACTTTGGAGAGCTCGGGAACTAATTTTTCCAAAAGCCACTCCAAGACCTCAATGTTTCCAGTAAAGCAGCATGGCCAAAATACATAAAACATCTTGTATTGCTTGTCAACAAGCACGCTGACAAGTATCACGTCCATTTCCTCCTGGACATGAGGAAAATGGGCTATGTGAAGTCAGGCTTTCCTACAGACACAAAAACCATACAGCATGGGGAAAGTAAGACAAAGAAAGTCAACTGCAAAAACAAGGAACAAAACTAAAACAAAGACAGCACAGCACAACACCCTAGTGAAGAAGTTAAATAGTAGGCAGTATCTAGTAGGGAGTACAGAAAGTCCTCCACCTCCCCTTTTTAGAAGGACATACTCATGCTAGGCTCATACTAGTGGAGTTAGATTCAGAATATATAATACTGTATCTGCAGTTTTGCTGTAAAAGGCTGTTCAGGAGACAGAGGGAAAAGGGATTTCAGACTGTACAGGCTAATTAAGCTGGTCTCATTCTACGTTTTTGACTTCATCTTGTTTCCTTTCTGAATCAATATTGAGAAAGTACTTGGAAATAAGATGAGGGGGAGGGGGAAGGGAACAGACAAGAAAACATGTCAAATTACGCTGAGGTTAAATTGCTTCATACTCTACCTGTGTATGTGAAACAGAATCAGAATGGAAGGAATGCAAGCCCATGCTGCTCCTAGTATGCAAGTTAATTAATAGAGTGTTCAGCTGCATGCAGCTTACCCAGTGGGCTGCTCACTAACAGCCCCCTGCAAGAAGCTACTCAGAGTCACAGCCAAGCTGTCAGATAAAAGCAGTAGAGTGATAGCAACTCGAAACGGCTGTGATTTGGATCATCCTGCTGCTGGCATAACCTTAAAAGCTAAGTGGGACAGAACTTCCAAAAGGTACTAAGGGCTCATTTAATGGAGTTAATTACTTACCCCAGCAATGGGAACAGCACCACAAAATTACATACAAACATGTCTCAGCTTTGGTGTACAGAGAACTGCCCTTAGTGAAGCACTGTCTTCATATTCCTTTCACGCTTGATCCTAACAGCTTCAAAAGCAAGGATGGAAAATACTATATAAATTTAACTCTGCTATGATTTTGTATGACAACATTTGTTTATTCATTCCATGAAAGAGGTTATGTAGAATTAAGTGATGGACCTTCCTAAGGCTAGATGCAGCCGCACCATTGAGAGATGGAGCTGGAAGACTCTGCTGCTTTGTAGAAACTTCTTTTTCTGCCAGACAGTGATAATGAGAGATGAGAGTCACCTTCTCTTTGCCTCATAAATCAGTTGAATATACCTTATTCAACTCAGTAGCTAGCTTAGAAAAATTACAGTAATCTGAGAAAATAATTGTCTTGCCAAATTGAAACCTAAAATTTTCAAAATGTTCTCAGAAATCAGAAGGAAAAAAATTAGTATCTTTTCCCTAGCTCATCCCGAAACTAATTTTTATTCAGGTTATTTAACCACTGTAAGAAATAACCCAAATAAATCTTTCTTCAAATATATCTCTATTTTTTAATTCAACATTGCCATATGAAACTAGAAGCTCTAAAGCAAAGCTTCAGAAAAGCCAAATTTGGAGACCTTTCAAAACTGAAATATTCAATTTTGAAATATTTTTTTTTCACTGTTTCCCCCCACCCCATTCTTTTTGAGCAAAACAACACAGTTAATTTGAAACTATTTTAGATTTTTGACTGTTTTCCGACCAACCATTTTCAGCAAACCTGATGTTATTAGGACTCGAACTAGCTGTCTACCTGAGTGGCAGTCAGATGATAACAGAACTTACACATGAACCATCCTGGCTATCAAGATCTAAACCTGTTTCAGGAAAGTAAAAGGTTCTCTATCCTCTTACCTATCTCCTGAGCCACTGCAAGTCTGAATAAAGATATCGTACAGTAAAGCCAGTATCACCGGCTCTTTTTCCTGGCCAGAGTAAGAGAGCTACTAATTTCCTTAGATACTTTGCAGGTGTGGTTTTAAGTATGGCAAGATAGTGATCTCTGCAGCTTCAAGATGGGAGGAAGCTGCTTATTACTTACCTGGGATATCTGAGGATGGGAGTGTTATCTTTCCAAGACACGTCAATGTAAAGCCACACATCGAAACCCACTGTGTTTATGTTTAGATATTTTTCTTTTATTTTAAAACCAGTGATTGCAGAGCATCTAATTGAAATAAATGAGTAAGATATTTCAGTGCCATTCCACTCAAGCCAGTTTTGGAGACCTTTATCTTCAGATCTTATACAAACAGTCTGACACTGATGTCAGTATGAAATTGCTTGAGTAAAGACCTCAGAAGACTTAGGTGAGTATTACACTTCACCACCTGGCTGACAGGAAGACTTGACTTATGGTTATGGTATTTAGCTTCAAATTATCAAGAGAAGGGTTTTCTTCTTAGTTGCCACCAACCTCTTGTGTTTCTCCAATAGTCACTTTTTTTAGAATCAAGACAGTAACTCTTGTTTTCTTCTACTGTTTTTCACTCTACAAGTTCTTTGGGACAAGACCTGCTAAGGAAATGTTTGTTACTGAACGTTATTATGTTGGGCAAGAATAATTAAAAAGCAAAGGTTACTGTAATTGTATGATACAGCTGGGTTTCCCTTCTAGCCCTAGCTGTCAAATCCTCTTTCAGCCCTGTTCTGAGTACAGCCCTTAGACATTAGGTCAGAAAGGGATTAAAGATATACAAGGGTTTATTTCAAATAATATGAAAGTCATTAAGGGTTCAACTCATTCATTCCTGGCAGTAACTTATCCTCTAAGTAGCTCTCCAAAATTAACAAGACTAAAGAAAGTAGTAGGTATCTCACTAAATTATTTTGTGTGCTAGTACAGTTAATGGGTAGGCTTTTTGAACAAAGCTAGCATCAGCCAACCTATGTCCTAGCCTAAGTAATCTGAAAGACTTTAGTGAAGAGTAAATGTAAGAAAAGTACTCATCTGAGCATAGAGACAGGGCAAAGAAAGACACAAACAGGCAATTCAGGGTGAACCAGATACATCCAACTATATTACCAGTAGCTTTGGAAATAACCTGCAAAGCATGACTTTCTAGCAGACATACTGACCACAAACAAGTCAATACTGGTACACAACCATTGGTAAATACCTGAAAATGCTCAAGTCTGAAAAATATCAGGGGGTGAAGTTTTCATGTTACAGCAAAACTCATCTCAGAGCTAGTCGTCACTAAAAGAGAAGGTCTGGCTCCCATTGCAGCCTCAAGCTTACAGAGTTCTGCCCCTACCCCACAGTATTGCATCTGGCACTCTTCTGGCCAAATGCTAAGGTCATTTGAGGAGCTGAAGCAACAAAAAATAACTTTTTCTCAGGAATTTCCAGGATTGCCCTTCTCTGTAGCCTCAGCCCATTAGAACATACAAATTCACCTTGAATTCAGTAATGGGAATCTAACCATACGCAAGTGGCACTGTCCATAAGTGCTGCCTAAAGCATCAAGATTTTTAGGGAAATGAGCATCAGAGGTGGAAAATATATTAGACAATTCAGCGCACATCCCTGCAAGTGGGTCATTA
This sequence comes from Psilopsiagon aymara, assembly GCA_024733675.1. Taxonomy (NCBI): domain Eukaryota; kingdom Metazoa; phylum Chordata; class Aves; order Psittaciformes; family Psittacidae; genus Psilopsiagon; species Psilopsiagon aymara. Next base: position 69,681 of record JANRGW010017575.1, read on the forward strand.
CAATTCCTTGACCCCAGTAGCAGAAAGCTTCACTACCTCTTTGTGTGGTTCCTCTAAGGTTGCTGCAAGGTTGTCAATATTGAAAACTGAGTTTCTCTATGTCTTTAACTTTTATTCATCATTATAACTTTTTCTTTTTTTTTTTTTTTAATACAAAATCTCCAGACATCAACCAGCCCATGGGAACAATTTAAAACAGAATAACCAGAGCTATTAAGTGTTAGGAGCCTTGCAAGCTTATTTAGAGCAATTAAAAGCCTTGTGACTCACTCCTGGTGTATTACAACTTCCAACAGCAGAAGACTTCTTCATGAGGACTTCATAGGCTCTACAGAGTCATGGGGATTTTAATACAAAAGCTTCTTCTGAACCGATACTTATCCCTATAAAAATTATTTCTGATGAGAAAAAAATCTTGTTTATTTTATATGTCTGTCCTTCTCATTTCCTTTATTTTATACGTCTGTTCTACTAGTCCTGTAACAAAAAGAAGTTAGAAGCTTTTCCTAATATTGCGACTTAGAATTCAGTTTGCTGAGAGCACTCTCAGCTTTACTCCAGCAGCATGAAAGCAGCTTTCTGTCACCTGCTCCCCCTGACCCAGTGCAGAAAGCAGACAAGCATTAGCAGAGCATCTGGCACTTGAAACACACTGACTGTCTCAACCTGTGCAAAGGCAGAGTCATCCTTGGAGACTGATACCATCTCTGACTGTCTCCATGTCTGCACATTAGGTCTGTTTAAATTTCTTCTGGTTCAGCAGCACATAAAATATAACACCCAATTGCAACTGTAAATGCTTTCATTCTAGTAGAAAACTGATTTTTCACAAGCACAGATCTCTTTTAACCTTCTCATTCATACAATACCTTGGGACTTCTGAAGGTCCTAAGATGTACAATTCTTGAAACCTGAGGACTCAGAATAGAAACTCATACCAAAGCCAATGGAAATGTATAGCTTTTAGCATCTCTATTGAACTAGGGTGTTTTAAACCTTAGATTTCCAACATTCATGGTTTCTGTGTCAGATGAGATACGATATGGCCAATAAGCCAGAAAATTTCTGTGTAGGTTATGGGAGGCATTGAGTCTGTTCAGAGCAGAACATTAAAATAAGCTACATATAACACCTCCTTTGCCATTGGATATAGATCTATGTGCCAAAGGTCCAAAATTAGGTCTTTTAGCCAGAGAGAGTCTGTGATGGAGGAGACGCACTCACTCAGAGACTCTAGCTCCAGGAGTAGAGATCTGATGGAAGACTAGATTTCGATGGTGACTCCTCCCACAAATTCCTCAAGGAATCAAGCCTCACCCACAGCCTGTCAAAGCAGCGGAGCACAAGCTTGTAATGGTGCCTTCTGCAACACACGCAATCTGTACCCTGCGATCTCTCCCCATGCAATAGATGCATTGCAAAGTGGCAGAGACCCTTGCCTTCTATGATTCAAATCCACTAATTGTTGTTCTTCTCTACTGTGTACTCCCACACATACTGAATGCATTTGTCAGCCAAGTACAGCAAGCAAGCTGTGAACCGCAAGGAGGTAAAATGTCCCGTGACTTGCCTGCACCAGTGCTGGGAACTGGAATGTTCATCCCACAGAGGAAATCACACCTCCCCTCACCCTTCCCAGAAGGTTTCATTCATGTATATGTGAAAGATTTTGAAACATTTCTGGGCTGATGCCTAAGTTCACATGCCAGGACCCTGCCTTCATAGCTGTTTTGCTGCCACATGTGTAGCTAAGAGTACTAGCAAGTGGGAGGCAAAGGAATTTTCCAACAGTTGAAGGACATATAATGGGCAGCTCTTTCAACTGTTGGTAGCCTACGGGGTAGCAGTTGGTAGCTGGGCAAAGACAGCAGCGTCATGGCATCACAGAATGGTGGGTAGCCAGTGGAACAGGCCAGGTGGGTCCGCAAGTTTGACGACAGCATGACAACTTTCCAAGCAGGTTTCCGTGAAGCTGGAGAACCAGCCAACCCAGCAATAGAGAACCCAATCAACATTTTCAAAAGAAGAAGTGTTGCATCATAAAACTTATGATCAGCTCTATTCATCAGACATCATTTCCTCGTGCATGTTAAAACTCCAAATGGGAAGAACCTGACTGCTGTTAACACACCTCATATTTCTTCCTCCTCCTCAAACTTGATGCACAAACAGCTGACAACACAGACAGATATGTGGAGCAGAGAATGCCTTGTGCAACAACTGCATGCTGTTGCTTACAAGAAATAGACCAGAGAGGAAATGATAATAAAAATGGTAATGTGCCCCCTGCTCCATTTGAATACTCCTTGGCTCTGTCATCAATTCTCTGCACATCCTAGGCAATTCAGTGAACAACTTGTAGCGTGAAATGAAAGTAGTAGCAATCAGCTTACTTGAGAACAGGGAAACTGGAGCAACTCAGAGGAATGCGAAACTAGAAATGCAAAGAAAAAATTATCATTATTCTATTGCTATAGAATATTACTTCCTCCAAATGGTTATCATTTGAAAACATCCCTTTAGACACTTTTCATTTATGAACCCAAATACTGTATCCTGACACTGCCAATGTTCAGATAAATTTAGTGTATTCTTCACTAAGTGTCTTCATCATGAGAGACATCATTTTACACGATCCAAAGAGCACCAAAACATCCCAACATAGCATCAGTCAGAAATGCGTCGCACCCTGTGAATTCATACCTGAAGACACTTCTTGTTCCATGTCGGACATTGTCTAGCCTTCTGTGGCTCTGAATCAAATTAAATGAATGGTTGCATTATATTATTGCAGATGCAGCTAAATGCTGTTCACTTGCCCCTATAAAAACATCCTTCAACTCTGTAGGGAATAACCCAGGAGTCAGAAAGTTAATTAATAGTTTCACTCTGCATCAGAGACAGTCTATAAGAAACAGGGAGTAGGGCAGCTTAATTTTCATTTAATATACTCCTGTACAAGGAAGCCTATATTAATAACTTCAACAGAATATATTACAAGATCCATTGCAAAACAATGAAACAAAGATACTGTAAAGCTATTTGATGCTTTCCCAAAGGGGAACAGATCTTACTAGCAGTCAATTAACTCCCTTTATACCTAACGTTTTGAAAGAACTGTACAGATGAACCTATGAACCCATGCCAACCCATTCCATCCCCTAGAGACAGCAAAACCTATTTGATTTCTTAATTCTAGTTCTGGTTGTGATCATTTGAGCTTCACTTCCTTCTGACATATGTAGTCATCACCATTATGCAGTCTCTCTGTGTCTCAGCAGTGTTGAACACAAAACATACTGACAACAAAGCATCTCGTGGTTACTGCTACCTGTGAGGTGTCAAGCACAAGTGAAATCCTCAGCTCTTACACTATGCCTTCCTGCCCCTTGCCTCTCCAGATAACTGAGGGGAGCAAGTCAAAATTCAGCCAGCCAGAAACCAACCTACAATAAAGTTCGAAGTTGTTTGCTATTGGGAAAAGATATGCTGAAGACTCAGAGGCATCTTGCTGATGTGCAGCTACTGGTAATTCATTAGTAGGTCTTGCAGTTAGAAAATACCAGCATTTCTGCTATCTATTTAGTAGTTACCTCATGTACTTCAAAAGTCAAAAACTTTGATCTTCTCAGACACTTCCTCATGTTCCTCTCAGGAATAGTCTAACTGATATTAATAGGATTCACTCTTAGAGTGCCATCTCAGATGCAAAAGTGTTTGATGCATTGGAGCACAACCAAACAACACACAAAGGAATATGCACAAAACTTCAGCCCCGTCTCCCCTCTTGGCTCCCCACAAAACCCAAACATACCACATTTTATTCACAGGCTTAATTATTGTTCAACTCCTGCCCTTCTATTTTCTTGCTTGTGTTGGTGTTCATGTAATCTCTTTAGATTGCAGGGTTTCTTCTGAGCAAGCTCTACAGCTTATCTGTGAACTTTCATCACTTTTACCATGATAGGGCTCACTTCCCTGTTGACTTTTTGCAGTGCCACAGTACCATAAATGACAATAAATTCAACTGCTGATCCTTGAAACCTGTAGATAGCTAAAGTATGTATTTTCCTTCCTACACCTTCCTTCACATAGCGACCCCTGACTTTTCTCTGCCTCCACACCATGTTTCCCTCCCACATGACAGCTAAATTTAAACTAAGACTGGATGATGTATTTTATGCGTAGTTCAATCAGACATCAGGAATATGATTCAGGAATTACAGAGAAAAATGCATGCATTCTGTAGGTCAGACTAAATAACCACAGCTGGCCTTAGCTTTAAAAATCTATTTTCCTTCCATGCATCAAGCTTTTCTTTACTTCTCAAACATATATTAGGAGCCTGTAGTTGACTAATGATCATAGGCAGCAATGGTCTATGTACTTTATAAAAAGGTTCACATGAAGAGACAAGCTGCTCCCATTATTTCAAGGAGACTCACTCAGTAGTCAAATAGCATTAAAAACCACACGCCCTTGGCACTGATATATAATGTACCTCTTCCAACAAACATGGAGTAACAGAGCCTCCCAGAAAATACACTAATGGGGCAACATAAAAGCTGTCTCAGAAGAAGCCTTGGTTCCAAGGCCTTGGTTCATAAAACCATAAAGGGAGGAAATACACATCCTTCCCCTTCTTCACACCTTTCTTCCCTGAGCAAACACTTTGAAAGCAGTTTCCAGGACAAATCCTGAGAGATTTCCTCAGCCAGTCCCCATATCTTGTTCATATTCCTATAGCAGAGGCATCAGCCCTTCATTTGCAACTCATCTGTGTCAGTGGGTTTCAGCCTTTCCTGTTTATAGTTTATATACCACCATGGCAGCAGTGCTATTAGGATAATTACAGTTATGACACAAATCCCTTGAACACTACCAAGAGATATTTTAGGTCTACATAACAAGGTCAGCAATTGCCAAGATTTGCGAAACAAGGACAAATTGCTTTGGCAACGTTCCTGATTTACTCCCAACTTTACCTGTATTACCTTCTCATACAGTAGACCCCATCTGCTTATCCTCATTACTGTTCAACGTTTCTTTCTGCTTCAGACTCTTCTTCCCCCAGGATGAACCATGTCATGTTTCACCTTCTGCAAAATGTCCCAGACTAAGGGCTATCACCAGCATAGAAGCCAATAGAGAATTCCACTGAAATCTCCATTGAGAAGATCAAGATATTTAATCTTCTCAATGGAGAAGATTGAGATATTTAAGATATATATCTCAAATATTTAAGATATTTACAGACACAATGGTGAGAGGGAAATAGGCCAAAAAAGTATTCAAGCGTTCCTAAATAAACATCATTGAGCATACTTCTAAGATGCTGTTATATTGCAAGTAACAAAAGGAAACACAATATGCTACTCACAAGCATGTTCTGGTCTTCTGAACCCACCCTGTATGCTGTTCATAGAATAGAGTCATAGAATGGTTTGGGTTAGAAAGGATTTCAAAGGTCATCTAGTCCAACCTCCTGCAATGACCAGGAACAGTTTGAACTAAATCAGGCTGCCCTGCCTATTGAAGGGATTTACATACTCCGGGGGATCTCTGCTCTACTCTAGCCTGTGAGATCTGACTGTTCAGGTTCCATTTAGCACTTAGTCTCATGTCATGCAAGGCCAGACTAACATTACCATTTCCTCAATTCATACCTTTGCTCCTAAATTCATACCAAGGCAACAAAATTTTCACAGAGCCAAGATTTCTAGACCTAATAACTCTAAGTACAATTTGACTGCACACTTAAAGTGAAGATATGGCCATGAAGACGGGTATATTACAAGTGTTATTCTGTCCCCCAAAAAACAGTAGTGAAACTATCACTAAGAAATATGCATCTTAAAACAGCACTCTCATTCTCAGCAGCTATACAGGGAGTTAAGTGTCATACAGTGCAGAGCAGCTGACTTAAGAAAAGCATTGCAACTACCTAATGTCCTAACAATGAAAACAAAGCACCTTGCACTCTACATGAGCGGTGAGTTGTTGCCAGAGATTTAGCCTTTCTATAAAATCTTAGTCCAACCTACACAGACTTTCAGGATATTAACATAAGTCCTGCTACTCCAGGGTAACTGTTTTACTGAAGAAACATGCACACTATCACTTCTTACTGCATGAGATTTTGCAGTCTTTCGTTGCGCCCTGGGTCAGATGTCATCCTCTTGCTAAGGCTCATACTGTATCTGTACACAATTGTTTCTTTCTTCGCTGCTATAGCTGTAGATTATGAAACTCCTTAAACACCCACTATGTCGGCTTTTGGCACAGCTCTCGTGGGCACGTGTGCTGTGCAAAGCATTCTTCAGGACTAGCAGGGATTAAACAGCCTTTTGTGGGTCCCAGGAGGTAGAGTTTATATTGCTATGAGCTCTATAAGGCCAAGTTTCCCCTGCTCAGGACGCTGCACATTCAGATATACAAAGACAGAAGGAGAAGAGAAGAAAGATGATGATTCAAGTGTAGGATTTGGCACCAGATCTCTGACTTGCAGCAGTTTGAGATAAAGTTTTCCATATAAGCATGCTTCCAAATGCAGACATCTGGAGAACAATCGCTTCCGGGCTACAAACATTTCTGATGCATTTCAGGAAGGTCCAGGAAGGTACATGAAGCAGGGAAAACAGATGCTTTGCATAAAATGTCTTCCTAAAACACTCCTACAGTGAAGCTTCCATGACCTTGCCATATTTGCTGAAGTGTCTCCTTAGATAATAGCCCATGCTTGGGACACTTTGAAAACTTGGAATTGCTAAAGGCTGTGTTGGTAGAGGTTTTGCTGCCTTAAGACACAGTGACACCATGTGGCCAATTGCTAATGGAAAGGGCAGTTTTCTCATTTTTCTTTTGCTTCATTAAATTTAGCTCTGGGGTGCTCAGATGCAACTATGTTGATTAGTGAGAGTAAATTTGGATAGAACAGTTGTCCTCTGAACAGTTATACAAAATCAAATCCGATGACCATTTGGGATTTCAGTGCACGCCCAAAAGTCTAATGTTTGCAAAAGTGTCCTCTGAAAGCATATCTCTAAGTTCAGCAGGCAAATATCCATAAGCAACTTTTTCACATGCGCCAAAATGCCATATTCATTTGGTAGACACAAGCTACTGGTAGAACTATGATTTTATGTTCTTCCCAGAAAAGTGCACCTGGAAGGCACACTATAGGCAAAACATGCAGTAATATCACAGCAAATTGTAAACAATTTTGAAAACGGATATATTTTTGCCTTGCTCTCACGACTTGCTTTCCTTCCAAGTACATTCGGATACCTCCATTTATTCTTACAGACATTGTATTTAATTACACAAGTGGGAATATTGCTGCTCGGGTTGTTCTCAGCAATTGCTATCACTCAGCATTATATAACATGGTGACTGATGTGATGAATCATCTCTCCCTAGCACAGTTCTCCTTTTCCAAATCAAGTACTGCACATTCGAAAGGTTCAGCTCATGAAGAATGGTAAGAATGGGCAGATTTATTGGAAGGAGAGACACAGAGACAAGCAGGAAAACAAGCAGATGAGCACTGAATGCAGATTACTTACATATCCCTCAAACAGAAAGAGAATAATACACTAAATAAGCTCTTCACAGATAATATATTCACTCAGTACTACATAAGAAAAAATTTTCAATAAGAAACGTGCATTTTGAGGCAGGATTCAGAATATTTTGCTCTCAAGAGCAGAAAGTAAGGGGAAATATAACAAACGACTCAGTTGCAAAGGCTTTGTAAAGTCAATGTTCCATAAAGGTTGCTTTTTTATTGGTTAGGTAGATAACATGCTGGTGTAGCTTTTTGTTCAGCAGTGAACCCCAGGTGAGCAATTTATTTCAGCACTATCACAGCCCATCTGCATTTAGATTAAATAGGTTATTTTGAAGTGATGTAACAGGATTTTCACCTATGTACATAATAGTTTCACTCTGTATACAAAGTAGTTTAGAGCCTTGGAAGCACCAGCTAGCTAGACACAGAACTTTATGATTGTCCAAAACGGGAGTTTGACTTGAGGAAGATGAATGACCCCATCTCTCAAATGTTGTCACCTTGAGCAGTGAGATTCTGCTGCCCTCTTGTGACCTGTAAACTTGACTTTGCTGCAGTGACAACAGTTTTCTGCATGCACTGTACATGTCTCCATGGTATACAGGCACAATGACCATGCTTTGAGCATGTTTCCTCTCCTTTCTTACCTGCGACTCACAGGATGCACCTTTCAATGTCATTGCCATTGCTAATAGAAGTGCTGCCCATGGGCAGGCCTGGATAGGGACTGGAGGCATCTCTGCATTGTTTAAAGGAGTAGGGCTTTGTAATAAAGGCTACAGAATATTTCCCTGCTGCCATGAGGATCATCCATATAGGAAAGCAAAACACACACTTAGCCTGCATTTGAGTACGACAGTGTATACTGAAAGAAGACATGTGTTTTACAGCTGCAAGGGAGGATGTTATAAATGATTATATAGTTTTGCACATAGATGATAAAGTTTGCCTCTCCATCTTCTTAAGTGTAAAGCTTGTTTCATTTATGGTACAATTTTAATGGTAGGCTTTGTTATGGTATTTAATATTTATGGTAAAATTTTTCTTGCTTGAAAGAAACTGTGTTTGGATTGGCTGTATTCTAAACAAAATGGGGTTGATCCATCTGATCAAACTAAATACAACAGCTGTCTGTCGAAGTGGTTATGCTGTTCCCTTCAGACAACACAGACTTCAGTTGCAGTGACTGCTTACATAGTATTTTGGAACGCCCAGAAAAAGCTTAGTATGGCTGCAATCACATTGAAAAGCAAGCTGGAAGCTCCTCTGATGATAATACCCTCTTCCTACGTTACACCTCAACTATATAATGAAGACATAGAATCAAACCTTGAAATGCTGATGATCTGAAATGCATGTGCAAGGAAGCAACAGGGACACACCAGGTACATGTAGGGTTGAGAGCTATAAGCTAACAAGGCAGCTGCTTTGAACTCAGACACATGTTAGGGACAGACCACAGAAGGCATCTGTGGGTAGAATTTTCCTTCAGCACATCTGACTGGAGGCAAGTCATCAGTCCTTCACCACAAGCCTTAACCACCGTTATACACCCAAATCACTGAAGTATTTTTTCTCAAATGCTCCTATGCCAAAGCAAACCAAAGCATCCTGCATTTAGGTTCTGATTAGAGTTTCCAGGACATTCTGCATTTTCTTCAGGACGTGGCATAGCAGAATGAATGTTCCCAACTACCAACTGAAGATAATGTTTACCTATTCTCTGCTTTTGAGGAGTCTAATCTCATTACATGGATATCATAAATGGAACCTCAAATCTTGCGGCAGTGGGGATTTTATACTTTCTTTTACAATACTGAGGGAAATACACAGGCAGCTGAATCATCTCTGTGAGACACAGCAGCGTATTTCAACAATCATACTAACAAGTACTGCTGCTGTGGCAGTGCAAAGCTCTGGGCAGACTGACAGCTAATCCATTTGCAGAATTAAGTCAAGAAAAAAACAGAGAGAAGCCATGTGGTAACAGCCCCTCACTGAGTCTGTAGATCTTCATTAACATCAGCTTTGGTTCCTCCAGAGGACAAGGAAGGTGCCTCAAGTTTCTGTCTTTCCAACATTCCTGACAGCAAAGCCAAGGTAGACATTTGGTATAGCCAGGTTAGGAGGCACTCGCAGCATAGTGTCAGCCCTTGACACTGCTGTAAGTTAGCACTGACCCTTCAGACACAGCACAGCACGGTGCAGGAGAGGTGCTTCGGCTTTGCACAGCTGATGTGCCTGAGATCCTGGAGAGTCTAAAGGTAAGGGCCAGTTGCAAAACTCTAAACCGACTGTTTGAGAGCCAGCTGGGGTAGCTGAGCCTTCTGAAAAGGCTCAGAAAGGACACGTATACTATTGTTCCTGTAAATGCTTTTTACTATGAAAAGCCACTTTCTGATCCTCTCTACAGAGCAGGAAGTGAATTCCAGTTCTCATGACTAGCTGCTGCATCTCCTTTGTAAAACCAATATATATCAGCAAGCACTAGAAGAATTAAATTGTCTCACATCAGAGCTTATCTTTAATATGCTGTATCCAAGTGAAAGAATGGATTTCATTCTTTTTCTTTCCTTACCAGCAAGCACCAAGTGATACAAAGAAATATGCAGCATCAACCAGACATCATTTCAAGTCTGCTGGAACTAAAAGCAGATGACTATCTGGTGAACAAATATTCCTTTCAGCAGCACATAACTGGAGCTGATATACTCCTATATATGTATGTATAAATATGCTTCTACTGATCTTTGCCCCTCTTCTTATCTTTAATTACTCTCTTTCACAGCCACCTTCTTCCACAGCTGAGAAAGGATTTAGTCTTTCTGATGGGTTTGGAGGAAGAGTGTTCTTTCAAAAAAGGTCAACTGAAGGCAATGTAATAGTGAAGCTCCAAAGCAGTCTTCAGAATACACCCAGAATGAGGTTCCAATGGCAAACAAGCACTACACCTCACTCTGCACAACAAAACATCCTAGCCCCAGTCCATAAATGAGCTCCTTCTGCTCCATTACTGACTTCATACCTGTCCAGTAAATCACGATTCTAGAATATAGAAAGAGGAAAAATGAATCTCTGCTTCCCCAGCATTCATTTCGTAAGTTACCGATCTCTCTGGCACCAATCTAGTACTTGTGGATGTGTCAAATCCCATTGATTTCAACTGGAAGCCTTTTAGGATGTCTGACATCTGATCTCATTGTAGTCACACGGTCAAAAATCCTGGACACAGTGTTCAGGACCCCACTGGGTCAGCTGAAACAATAAGTCTTTAGTGCAGACAGATACTGCTAAAGAGACTCGTCCTTTTCTCTGAAAGGGATAGAAGACCCAGCTATGAGAGCAGAAGGTATTCCATTGTCAGAAAACCTCTATGAATCCAGACTAAAGTTCAGGGATTGCTGATGGGTTTTGCAGAGTGGTAGTAAGCCAAGGAGACACTGGACATCATAGCTAGCAAGGAGACATACTTTCTGTCAGGCAAATGGAATCTACATACAGAAATAGTCACATATTAATGATAAAGGTAAGACAAGGTCCTATTACCCTAAAGGAATCCTTTTCACGGAGCATTTGCATCTCCATATTCTTAGAGTCCAGCTTCAGACATGCAGATACTTTATTTTTGAATGAAATAAATCTACCTCTGCAACAAGAATTCATGCCGGGCCTGCCATTTCTTACTCCTTGCACAAGGAGGGCTTAAGTGATACCATAAGCATTAAGTGATCCCCTTTGCCCTGAAGTAAATATCACCTTTAAATCTTTCTAATATATTACCTCCTCGCTACTGCAATAATACACCTGGATGCTCCTTCTCTGATACACTCTGCTCCCAGATTGAATTCAGGTTACAGCAGCAGTCCAAACAGCCAGTGGACTCACAAAGACATAGTTCCATACCAATGTCACCTGCAATATGTTGTAGTTTGAAAGCCTGCTAATTGGACTAAAGCCTAAGACCTACTTCATCACAATAATGTGATTATTTGTATTATAAGAAGAGATACAGAACTAATTTTAAAAACTCTGCCAACAATGAGAGCTCAAAATAAAGTTGTCATTCTTCTCATGAAAGTTGTGATGAAAGAAAGAAAAGCAGAATTCAGAGAACCTATCAGAGTGAAACTGGCTAACATAGGAGGAGAATAAAACAAAGGAACCAGGACAAAGGAGGGACAAACAACAGAAGCTCAGGCCCCTAGCTGCCCCAGGGCCAGCAGCAGAAGAGCTTAGTTTGCTCCTCTTCCCTTAAGGTGGAGGTAGGTACATGCTGTGCCTGCTGTTTCTGCTGTGCTTGCAGGAAGACAATACTGAGAGTGGCACAGAATTGCCAGCCAAGCAAACACTGTCATGAGATCTGAGCTCATCAAAGTATCTCTTGCTTCAGTGAAACATGTCTTAGATGATGAATGGCTTTTGGGAAAGCAGAGCTTTGCTTTTCTTTTTGCTCTTTTCCTGCTGAAAACTCTGGAGGCCTATCACCCAATCCTATCACTTTCACAGCTTAAATATGCTTTCAGCTTTTACACTTTTTTGATGAAAACCTAAAAACACATGAAGAAAAATCTCACAGAGATAAAAGCATCTCTCATTGCCTCCACATGCAACCTCGCACTAAAAAACTGGGGACCACAGCAAGGAGGAGCCATCCTTACAGGCCACAGAGACTCATCTGCTCCAAGAACTCCATTTCTTATATTAAGTCAATCTCCAGCTAGAATCTCCTGGACTCTGCGATCTGTACATGCCGTGACCCACAGAAAAATCACTGCCTATTCTTTATGTGTAGCAGGAGGCTCTGTCTTCCAGGAACACCACCTCATAAGGAGAATTTTGCACTGTTCCACAGACAGAAAAACAGGAAAGCAGTCGAGACATGCACAGGCATTAGTCAAGTCATGACTGTACATACAATGATTTAGCCTGAACAGCTGGCTAGGAGGTCATAATAGAAATATGTTTTACTACATGAGTGCTAGATGAAATGACCCTACTGCCAAACTTGGCTAAGAGCTAGAACAGCCGCAGAGCACACATAAGATTTATGAGACTAACCTCTGGATTTCTTCCTGAGCCCAGGAAATTGCATTCCTTAGAGGTCTGGACTGATGTTCATTGATAATGCAAAATTATGCTCTTCTGCAGGGAGAAGAAAAGCAAAGCAGAAGCACTGGAAAGCTAAATGACCTTATGAACCTTATGAACTGAAAGGAACGAAGACGGATAATAAATTACTCTCTTAAAAATCTTTCCTCTCAACCCAGAGGGAGAACTTGCACACACAAAGGACAGGAAGCAAATGTTCTTAAAAAATTAAGCTAATCTTCTTCAGTCTGTTAATTAAGAAGTAGAATGGTACTACCTGCCTCAGCCCATTACCATCCTGCACGTGCTGTCTGTTATATGGCTTATCAGGCAGACACAAGTGATGGAAATGCACAGAAAGCAAAAGGAACAAGCAGAAAATTAAGTGGAGAGAGAAGACAGCTCTGGCCTGAGTGTGAATTAACTCTCTCTGCTTAGGAACTACTGGGCACTGGCACTTTCCAGTGCTTTGCACTTCCAAAGCTTTGCAGCATCAAAGCTTTCTCTCATTCTGCAGAAGATGATGGGGCTGGCTTTTTCCAAGGAGTTCTTTTGTTAGTAGACAATGGGTTTCAGGATGTACAAAATGCACTGAGTAGCCAGAGACAACTAAAAACAAAGAAAAAAGTCAATGTTTATCTCTGGTCTTCCTCTTTTGGGCGTAATATTCCAGATGATTCAAGGGAAATCGAAAGAACAGCACGAGTCTTATATCCTAAGGAAGCTTAATTACCAAAAGACTAATTCCACATTACATGAAGTGTAAGGTAATGGTAGAGTAAAGAAAACTTTCATCTCATGAAGAAAACCAAGATTTCATAACTTATTGATCTACTGTAGAATTAAAATCAGGACTTTCTTCTGAACCCACCATAACCACTCATGTATCACTAATCAACAGCCCTCTGATCAGAACACTAGACTGGGAAGTGTGAGAAGCTGATCAGGCATAACTAAGGCATGAATTTCAGCCTCCTAATCCCCATGGAGAGCCCCAACTTTTATAATGGCTATTTAAAGGAGACTTTTACCACCTATCTTTAAGGATATAAGAGAGTTGCTCAACCAAGTGCTGATCTTTCCCCAGTGGGAGGAAAAAAGGATCTTTCCATTTAAAATAACTTTCTTACCTTGGGACTCTGCAGCAGTTGGAGCGCAAAAGACCGTGTTATTTTCATGTCCAATTAGTGACTGAAAAATCCTAGTGGGATCAACAGGAAACGCAGTAAGTAGAACTTGTTCCTTGGTTTATGCATCAATCTCAAAGCCAGAGATCTTGAGAACATTTCTATAACCTGTCCACAGTGATGAAAAGCAGTTATTAACTCTTCATAAAAGCATTAGCTGTCAGCATACCAAGACAAAAACTGTACTAATAATAACTGATTGCAAAACCACATAGTTACGAAAGTATACAAAATACCAATTTCAGTTGGTATTACTAAGTCAGCATTGTCTCCTGCGGTAGCCGGTCATACTGTCATTCATTGTGTTACAAAGGAAAACTGGATTCATCTTGTGGCTGAGCAATTGGCATCTTACAATCTTACTTATCCTATAAATCCTGGAGCAGGCAGTGGTTATCATACATAAGCCCTCTAGCACTGCAATGAAACAGACCATCTGGTCGGGACCTGAGCCATCCTGCTTCCACTTGTATATGTATGTCTCCTAGCAGAAAAAGAATACTGCTGGGACCATACATTCTACACCGTACAAGTATTCAAACCATACAAGTAACTACAAAATGGGGGAGGGGGGGGGAAGCTTCTTTTTAATCTTCTGTTTTTCCTTTTCTTTCCACTCCCCATTCTTACTCTCCTTTCAACACACATTTATACACACCCATACCCACACACACACTCACGTGCTTCCTTTTATGAAAGGGAATTAAGAATTGATATCCCTTGAATGCACTTTTTGCCTTTCTTTTCCTTAGAAATGTGTCATTTATAACTCTAATTACATCTAATTTAGTTGATCTTTTATTTTGCCTTGCTGGGTTATGATTGTGATTTTAGGTATTGCATATACTAAAATTCCACTGCATGTACTGGGCTGGAGTGAAACGTTTCTATGTGTTTTCCCATCATATAGGAGAAACCAGTGAAAAAAAACATGTCTCACTCGTGAGACAGTAGCAGGCAACAGGACTTGTAATGGATCACCTCTAAAAAGCCACGGTATTTTATTCCATGGAGCTGAAAGATGATGATAAAAAGTATTGGAAATCATTTGCAAGAGTGTAAGACAATAAATCAGTGACTACAGGCTGAAGGCATTGACCTTTCACTGGTCAAAATAACTACAAACAAACCTCTGAAGTAATTGAGATTGAGAAGGATATGGAGTCTTACAGAGGCCGTGACAGGAATACCACTATCAAATCAAATTTTTTATGGTCACATTTTAACAAAGTTAACTTCATGGTGAATTTTGAAGGCAAAACCCCTGTCCCCCATGAAATCTAGGCATCTTTGAACTAACTACCTTTCCTTTTCTACGGGGATGATACTGACAAATCAAATGCAGAGATCCTTCTGCAGGATACTCTTTTGCCCTCTCTTCTTCCATTTTCTTACAAGCAAATGGGAGTCATCTATAGGGAGGCTTGGACTGTAATGGCTAATCTGACAGAAAGGGCAGAAATAAGCCTATACACAAAATGAAGCATGAGTCAGAAGTCAATCTCACATCCAGTTTTCCCAAGCATCACCTTTTTGCACTGTTTCAGTATAAGCTGACTAAAACTGCACTAAGACAGAGCTTCATGCAGTAATCAGAAGTCTCTCATCACTTGAAAGCAAGGGTTGGGTCACTACTGGCAGCTTAGGGTAGAAGGTGTGTTGTGGGTGGCACATACAGCTTCACTCACCACCACCTGCCAACTGTTTCTCCTGGGTTTGTCAATCTTCAGTGAGGAAACAAACAGAACAATGTAAAAGTAAGAACTGGTGTTTCCAAGAGAGCTACTGTTCTTTTCATTCATCAACAAACCTCTACCACCACTCAGCTGTTCTTTTGACTTGTACCTACAGTAGTCACAGGTATCACTCATTAAAAGCATCCTCAAGATACCTTTAAAATCCCCAAGTGCTCTATGGAAATGTTTCCCTGTTAGATCCAAGGGTAGCATCTTTTCAACACTCTGCGAGTTCCTCTCAGGCTGGAATCTGTTTCCCCCCATAAATATTTCAGTTCCAGTATGTTCTTCTTTGAAGAGAGGATTTTTTTCTGAATGCCTGTTTCAATAGAACTGACTTCATCTGTGTCATTCACTGCCTGGTTAAATTTATCCCTCAGTTTCATTAAAGGCAGGTACACGTTCCAGAAGAGAGGAAGAGATACCACATCCTCTCCTGAGGTATTTATACTGAAGGAATTCAGAGGTTCCTGTACCTGTTCTGAATGTGGATATAATGCACAAGTGGTGTATACAATTAAAAAGAATAAACAAACATGTGTTTTGAACATGTCCATGAACCAGTCATGAACCAGTCCTTCCATTTCAGGCAAGTGCACTTACTGCTGGGGAATAGAACCTGAACATGCTATTTCTTAGAATCTCAAAACACTGGAAAGGGCCCTCAAGGTAATCCCATCCAGACATCTGATCAAAGCAGCCCTAACTTCCAAAGTTACATGGTTTTCCACTCAAAAGTGTTCACAGGAGTGATTTCAGGACTTCTTCGGGCACCTCTTCTAGTGTTCAGCCACTCTCACTGTGAATAACTTCCTTCTCTTATTGTTTCCCCATTTTCCAGTGTTGCAAACTGTGACCCCTCTATGTTGTTCTTGCACTCTCTAACCACCTTCCTCACCAGAACAACTGTGAGTGTTTACCAGCCACCGTGCCTTGAGTATGCAAAAGATGATCAGGTATTCAGCAGGAATCTCCAGGGCACCCGATCTTATTTAAAGCCTTTAATGCTATCACAATAGTCAATCACTAATACACACTCCAGCACAACCCATTTCATATGTTTGTTTATAAGCATGGACCCATAAGCAGGATTATAACCTTGATCCTGAACTTAGAGGGAAGGGTAGCATGTGTTTATGTTCTTGAACTATAATCCATCCTATAGAAAACAGTCAGGAAGGTTGCAAAGGCTACCAGAATAATGAAAGGCTTCCGATGGCTTTACAGCGTTAACATTTACCTACCTCATCGTATAAACAGGAACATGAATAGTCACCATTAAGTTGCAGCCAGGCATAGCTTCATAGATACAGCACAAAGACGTTCTCAAGTTGCATTTGCATATATTGTAAGACAGGAGACCATGGAGTTATTCAGAACAACAGTCAAATTGAGAGGAGAACCCCCCCATACGAACTGCCACTTCCAAACTTTTCTTGCAAGGTGAAAAGCTGCCCTTATCAGCAAATAAGGGCCTTCCAAACATACCTTCCACTGGAAAATAGCATTGTCATGCTCCACATTCCAACAGCCAGTGCACTTTCCACTGGAACATCCCCGAAGCTAAAGCACTGTGCTCTCTCTTCGGTCCGCTGGCAGCAGCCCAGAGCCACATGGCAGGGATTTAAGACAGGCTTTACTGAGAATTGGAGCCCACTCATAACAAACAGGTCTCTGTCAAGTGAGAAAGACACAAAAATTAATGCCTCTTCCTTTAGGCATTGCTACTTTTTTCACAAGTAAGCGGAATGCCCTAAGTGCCACAGGGCTACGGTGCTGCATGGGAAGACCCACAGCTCACACCTGACTTTTAAGTGCTACATGATCTCTATTTGCCAATTTAAATCCAGTATTAGCAATATTCCATCAGAAGCATGAAGGATCAGGACAGCACTTCAGTATTCATAACACACTCCGTGCCCAGCAGGGAACTGCTGTCTGGTCACCAGGTCAACTGCACTGTGTTCAGCTCACACAGTCATTCTCAAATTCAACACACAGTCAAAGTGTGACTTCTAAGCCACTGGTTAATGCTCGAATTTTTAAGCTCAGCATCCAGAACTCGTGAACAAATGTAGCTAAATCAGTGCATGCATTTATGAATGCAAAATCAACCTAACCTGCGCAGGAGAGTGGCAGAAAGAATCAGATCAGATTGAGAGATCTGCCCTTTCATCTCACTCCAAGCCAAACTGTATCACTCACATGTATCACACAAATTGCATCGTCATCTATGTACTTCTCTGATGTCACCTCTAAATCACAGATGTCTCCCATTTTGCAAGATCTATCACCAGAAATTTAAAGCTGAGCAGAATGGATTTGAGGACACTCTTACAGATATCTGTGTTCTGTGACTGTGATGCTAATGGCTTTTCCCAGTGTTTTGTTCCTGCCCAGTCCTAACAGTTGTTCTGCTGAGCCAACACTTGGCTCTGCACCCAGGCTTGGCTGTTCTCTGACTTGCCAGCTCCCTTACACACAGACAGGGCCAAACTACCTGCTTGTTCCAGATGCTACTTTGAACCAAGCACATCATGTGCATTCCTTTCAGTAACAGCAAACTCAGCTTGAAATGAACAACATGGAAATAGAAACCGCCTTCAGGCTCCCTTGGTTTGAGTCCAAGAATCTGAATGTTAAACTAGATCAGAACTTTAAAAAGCACATAGTGAGCCACTGAGCAATCACTGCGCTGTGCACAGAAACAGATCATCAGTTAGAATCAGCTCTTACAAATATAACTACAAACTCTGCTAGAGTTACTCAGTTATCTTGGGTTGGCACAAGGTCACACTGACCCTGAAAGGCACAACATCACTCACCCCAGCTTCTCTCAATAACCCCATGCATACTCCTGGCTGCTTCCTTCTCTGATCCAGAGGAACATTTTAACCTTCTGTGGTTTCTGCTTGTCTACAGGATTACCCCTCAGATCAGTGAGCAGGGAGAAGGCATGACTGCCCCTTTCTGCAGCAAGGTACCCTTATAACAGTTAAACTGCAGCATAAACCCACACCTTTCACCGGAGTGATGTTCATACAGAAAAATGCACAATCTAAGCACAAGATATCAAATGTTCAGTGGCTTCAGACACTGAAAAGATAAAAGCCTACATTAATAGAAAGTAGTCCATTTAACCATGAGTCTCTAAGTGCTGTCTAGAGTAAGGGGCAAGCATTTCAGGTTTAATGCAGATTTTGCATGGAAAATTTTGTAAGACTCTGAAAAAAAGCAAGTTCTGCCATTTCTGGCTTTTATCCTGGACAGTGATAAACGGCAGTGATGTTTTGCAGTAAGTGCTGCAAGGAGCATAAGTTCATTGGGGACATTAATTTTCCTTCTAGCCAAACGTCAAACAAAGTATCGCTTTCTATGCACTTTATACTACATTTGGCACAGATTCTATTTCTGAATGACACATATGGAGCACAAAAAGTGCAGAATAGTGATTTATTTTTTTCTTGAATTGGTAGAATTATACATTTCTCAGCAAAATACTAATAGAGCAAAATTTTTACTGCTTTTAGTTCGTCATTAAATGTTGGTCTTATCCCACAGCTTGATAATAGACAATCTGGTAACATATTACAAAAGTCCCTGATAATATTTAAACTTCCAAAACCACAGAGGAAACAGCAACAGCAAATTGAGAAATGTCACTTCCCAATTATACCGCACAATGTATATTTTCATCTTTCATTTCATTCCTTCAGTCCTGTGGACATGAAACAACCTTGCTTCCAGGATCCATGCAGAAACCCTGCTGCCCCTGGGTAAGAAGCTACTAGTGTTACAGGAGCACATCTGTACTGAAATAACCTTGTTCACTATAGTGTGCAGTAAAATTCCACCGAAGCCTCAAATATCCACTGCAGAGGCACAGTGCTCATTGCATAGCTTTTTCAAAAAGGTTTCACCTCTCATGTATCTGTGGTTCACTTCTCTCTACTAAAGGCATTTTGAGTACTTTCATTCTGCAGTTTCCCCCAAGTTATACTGTACATGTATCAAAATGCATCAGGATGAGCTTTAGCTTGTGTTCACTTAAACACCTGATTGGGCTTGGTACTTTTAGGGATCCAGAAAAGAACATCAAGAACTTCTTTCCTTCTCAAGTACACACAGCCTAACAATACATATGGCAAAGTATGGGGAAAGAACCCCATAAACTTTTTCAAGAAGTCTTGAGAAGTACAGAGGAGATCATTGCTCCATGCAGTGCCCAAATGCTTCCAAACTGTTAGCAGTCCCAGGAGCTTTTCATGAAGGGTTATTGAGTTGGTAGGACAGCTGGATGCAGCTATGTAAAGATACTTCTGTATTGTGATGCAGAAAGCCTACAATGAAAAGGATAAATTGTGTCCAACGCTCTGACAGTGTGCAAACAGCCTGTGGTCTGCTTAAGGGACACCTAAGTTCAATTAATACACTATATATCACATTCACCCAGATTCATGGGGTTGGGCAGTAAGACTAAAGTAGAGTTTAGAGACATTCCACTCAAGGACATGATTTTTCATATCAGTTCTCTTCTTTTGAGGGGAGTTTCCTTTCTGTGTAAAGACACCACAAGTTGAACCAGAGCAAAGAAGGAAAATCACCTTCTCATATTAAGAAAGAATGCACTGGAAAATTAGCAATCTCTATTGTTGCCTGATTCCAGATTAGCCAGGGAAATCTTCCTGCCCCAAAAAAGCACTGGAAGATGTGCTGTTTCCCTATAATAAACTTGCTCACAGCAGCTTACACGAGGGGAGATTGTTTCTGTTTCTTAAGAGACTTGTCAAAAGCTTTTCTCATTCTTATAATAGAAATGTAATGCAAAGTGCTAAACAAAGGGATGACTGATGCAAGCATCAAGCCAAGACCTTTTGGTTCAAGCCAGTTCTTCGATGCTTTGTTTTATTTGAAGCCCTTTTCAATTATAAGCATATTACAAGAATAGCTTTTCCCATCCAATTTGTATTAGTGATACCAGTTGTGCTTGATTTAGACTCTCTTTTGCAGCAAAAGGTCAATTATCTTTAGTTAAGTAATAGCTTTCACATTGTTCTTGAATAATGCTGTCTGTATTCTGTAAGCCTGCAGAAACTATATAAAGCACCCTGACTCTAAAGGCTGCCACGAGAAGAATTTTTGCCACTATCCTGGAAAAAAATGTGATCTTAGCCCCCATTTATCTCAACCACCTCTTCAGCAATGAAACATCAAGTAGTCAAAGCCTTCAGAAGAACATGCTTAAGAACAGGCACAGCACTTTCTGGAAGTTAGGCCATTTCCCATTATTTTATATTAGTCTCCTGCCATTTTCCAGTTTTTATTTCCTGAAAATAAGTTTCAAACTTGAATTTAAGAAATCATCTGATTTAAAAAGAATTCCCAGTGCAAGTGAGTCACCTGGCGTATTTTCATGTCATATTTCATTCTACGATTTTCCTGTTTGTACATGGCACAGAGCTGCTCAGCTCCATCAGCTTTTTCAGCCTCTCTTGCTAGCTGCCATCCACATGATGAAAAGGGCTTTTAACTGAGTGGCAAAGCTTTCATTCCAGAGAGACAAGACAAAGAGGTCCCAGATGCTGTTGTCATCAATGGATTCATGGATTCACCCTTTAACCTCTTGTTTCAACACTGTTTTCCTTGCATCTGATTGATGAGTGTAACATAACAGCTGGTATGAAACCATCACTGGCCATATTGTTGATTTACTGATGGAAGTATTTTTCCTTTTACTGGGAGTTTCCTATAATGTATTTCTCCAGAAGCTCACTCCACCAAGCTCCTGGGGACTCAGCAGCAGCAGCAGCTTTATTCTTTCTCCCCAGAACAGTGACTTTTAACATTCAGAAGCAAGTACACAGCACATCCGTATCACCCCCATCTTCAGCACTGTGCAGACTCCTACTGCAAACTCCACCCCTCCTCTTATCGACAGGATGTAAGGACTTCTGTATATAAACTCTTCTGCAAGGCAAACGGACAGTCTGTGACCACACCAGGATTGCTGCCTATGCATTTATAGGCATAAAGACAAAGGCTCCATTCAGATAATGTCAAATAAACTGTGCATACACATATACACATTGTATTTATTGAGTAACGATATAACCCTGATATGTAACTTATCTGCATCAGCAGGACATACAACCAATGCAATCTGAGTTAGATTCACTTCTGGTTTTTGAGGTAGCAGAAAAAAATAGTTATCACTGTGCTTCAGAATAAGTCAGGAGAGTGCCTCTTTACTTAGTTGAGATCAGAATTGCCACAACCCTCTTACTAAGAAATGTGAGGAAATGATATAACACAAGGAAAGATAACGGTATTAATGTGTTGTCTAAGAAAAGAGATGGTTACAGATTGAGTACAAATGCAACCCACATGATAGGAAGCTGGGCTTTCTCAGGTGATGACAGCACACAAGCAGATCAGATGGTGCCAATCTGCAGTGCACCTGGGGCTAGAATACAACTAAAATTCTACTAAAAAAGTGGAAAATTATTTAGGAATTAAAATAAAAGCTATGTAAGAATGGGGTTTAGAGGAAGGCAGGCCAGGAAACTTTAAACAAGTTTCCAAGAGTCAGTGAGAGCTGAAATACCAACTCTGCTCAGCATCTTTGACACCTTCCACTACAGCTTGCTCTTAGGGATGTCTGAGTCGATCAAGTGGTGCCAGAAAAAGGCCTGTATCCTGCGCCATGCATCTTCTTGGGCTCTGGCATGCTCCGTCCAGTGCCCTCCCCAATGCACAAACATCCCAAGCACTTTGTGGATTGAAGCCTGGCACAGAGGTAAGTATGGTGGCTCCAAGAGGTGCCCTGCTCCAGGATATGAGCAGAACTCCACTTCCCGTCCACACTGCTGAAGGCGCTGAACAACATCCTGGCAATAGAGGTCACTTTTCCAGTTCATGTCATCCCGGCCGGACAGGAAGAGGAACTTGGCCGAGGACCTCTCCACGGGAATGCGACAATCCCAAGTTGCTGGGTCCCTGTGATCATCTAGAACATCTGAAAAATCTACTAGGCCAGAATCATCACTGGTCTTCACCCTCCCCAGATTATATGGGTGGGTAGGAATAGTGAAGCCATCCCCCTTCAGGGGAATGAAAGAATTAAAACCACTTCCAGATATGCTGACAGCTGCCTTGATGCCAGGTAGAAATGTGGCCATGGAAAGGGCTAGATCGGCTCCTTTAGACAAGCCCAAAACGCCAATCCCAGTATCTTTCACCTGAAACACAGTTATGAAAACAACCGTTATCTACTACTCCTCATTTCCTGGGCTGATAGAAGGTCTACAGCTCTGCTTCCTCACTCCTTATCTGACTAACAACACCCGTATTTTACCCCACCCCTCTCTATATTCATGTTGTATCACTCCCATATCTATCCCTTTGCTGAGCCTCCACAAGAGTAACTTTGAATTCAAAAACCTTCAACATTTCTCCTCCTGTTGACCTCTGTAGACAAAGCCTCTTTGCCTCCTCCACATTCTGGCTACACACTTGCTCTCATAATTGTATTTTCTACTTCTCCTGCCTCCGACCCCATTGATCTTCTCTCTTCAGGTCCCCTTTGCAAAACCACTTTTCATGGGTTTACTTGCATTATTTTCTTCCATGCCATTGGCTTTTTATACTCTCCTACAGCTGACCTGTTATCTTCTGTTTTGTCTTGGAACCAAAAGGTTCATCACACCTGAGGCTGAGTAAGCCAAATGACTATTTAAATCAACTCATTTATAGTGAAGGCGCTTCACACTAGATTCAGTTTTTTATGTGTGTCTTGTAAGATACTCTGGGAGTTTCAGAGCTCTAATGAGGAACAAGACAAACAACCAAGGCTGAATTCTGTTCTCACACTGGCTACATTCCTGGAGTCCATACGCTAGAAAATAAATAACGTTGTGGAATGAATACCACATAAGTAGCGTTCCATTCAGTTTAAATGCTACTTGACTTCTCTTGGTCTCTGTTGGCTTAAGTGTGATGACACATTGCTATAAAAGCATCTCTCTCATCCCACACACTTGTCCTAATACAGCCCCAGCTTTTTAAGACATGGCACGCTCCCCAGTGCTACAACTGTAAGGTATTCTGTTGTTAGAGTGGTTTAATATTGGCTCGTGAAACTTACTCAGAATCAATAGCCTGCAACATCTCAGAAATGGTAGAAAAAAAAAATCAATGGATTTTTTTCCCTCTAAAATCTTGACAGATGTGAGTTTCAGTGTGAGGTGTCCCTGCCCATGGCAGGGGGTTGGAACTAGATGATCTTAAGGTCCTTTCCAACCCTAACTATTCTATGGTTCTTTGTAAAAGTAGGGGAAAAAAAATTAAGATTCCCTCCTTAAGCAGGAAGTTTCATGTAAACTTAAACGTCTTTTGTGACATTAATGAAGTTTTATATAAATTTAAAGACCAAAAAAACATAAAAAATCTTCATGTTTTTTAAGTAAATTTTAAGTTTTATCCTTCTACTTCAGGAACTGCCTTGATCTAAGTTTACACTAAGGCTGGTTTGCACAACGCTCTATGATGGTTACAACACACTGCAAAACCAGCTATTCAGCTACTTGAGGTTTGTATCTCTCTCAGATCATGCTGTCATTCAGACAAAGCTGTCTCCTTACAGCATCTTAGATACTTAAGTGCATTTAGTGGCATATAGCACTCCAATTAGAAAACCAGAAAACAGTTTCCTACAGGAAGATTACCACTATTAGTCTCTTACCTGACGCTGATTCAGCAAAAAGTTCATAGCTTCCTCAAAATAGCTCATTTCAAGAACCTCTGGCATAGCAGGAAGATCTTCAAAGGCCATGTAAGCAAGAGCCAGAGTCATGAAACCTCTGCTAGCCAGAAGACTTGCCCTATATTCAACAAGACCTCCTCCTGATCCATACAAATCGATAAGTCCAGGGAATGGACCAGGTCCTGCAATGAAAGGCATGCATATATATAATCAAAAAGTTTCTAGAGTCATCCCTTCAGTAGTGCCCCCTCAGCACACATCAGGACAGTGGATTGCAGAAGGAAAGCATCCTCTGAAACTTTCCACAGGGGCTGTCATTCTCAGGCACACTCACAAACACTGTAAGGACACCAATTCAGGTACTTCTTCTCTCTCTTAAAAATTCACTATAGGAAGTTCACATTGGGCATCCTTCTTCCACCATGAATATCAGCGGACACTGGCCTAGATGTTCTCAGGCCATTGGAGACTGACGAACAAACAGCTTATTCAGAAGCTGTGCTGGCAGGTTTCCCTGGGAGGGAATACTTGGGTTATGAAGTGCACCACAAATGCCAGCACTGGCTTATGCCAACTCAGGCTTCAGTGTGACGGGGGCAACCACCCCTGAGCTTTACAGTTCTCCTCCTGCAGCCATAGGAATTTCTTTTCCTGCTGCTGCTCTGCCCATTCTTATACCCAGACTTCCCCTACGAGATTTGGTGTCACGGCAGCTGCCAGGGAACTTTTTATTCATTACAGAGCAAGATATTCTCATTTATGTACTGCTCAAGGAGCATCAAGAGTTCAGGGCTCAGAGCAGCTTTAGACAGGGTTCAGTTTCAGCACTATCTCTGGACACCTGTTTAATTAAAGACCTTGCTTTTCTCCATGTGCCTCCTACCTTCCTAAGTATCCAGTGTGGTCAAGCTGCTCAACAAAGTAGACATCTTTCTTTGTTCTCTCCTTATCCGAAGACAGAGACAGAGAGACAAGTCCAAAGTCTGCAGGAAGATCCATGGCAGCTGCTGGAACAGCCTAGGCTGCCTGCAGCTCAAGTCCAGTGCTCCCACCATGCCTCATCATTCCTCACTTCACAGCCAGAGCTGTAACCCTTCACAGCTCTGCTGAAGACCAGGGGCCTCTTTGCCTTGCCAGCTAAACAGAAGAGCTAAAAAATAAATACACTCTTCCCCCTCAGCTCTCACAGCAGAAGAGATCCTGAGCCCTCAGCCAGGAGACACCTCGTGTTACCAGTGCTGCCATCCCTGCATCCCTCCCTGCCTCGGCATTCGACTCCCCTGGGCAACAACCACTTTCCCTCTGTGTGAGGATCCAAGCAGCCAGACCAGGAGCAGGGTGAGAGAACCTTGAGCTGAGGCTTTGCTCTGGGTTGCTGAGCACATCCAGGGGCCATGGGGCACAGTATGTGGTGTCACACCTGGAAAACCAGAAGGGCATTAAGACTCACCAGCAGGGAGAAAGAGGGTTGCTTTCAGACGGCCTTCTCTGACTGGAATCCTCTTCACACCCTCTCCTAAAAACCATCGTTCATTGGTGCATTTTCCCAGCAAACAGCTCATGTCCCCGTGGCCCTCATACACTTCCAAGTCCACACAGAAAGGGGTCAGCACATTCCTCTTTGCCAACCGCTTATAGGGAGCTTTAGACTGCAGAGACCACAGCAGCCCCATCGGCTCCACTCCAGCATAGCTGCCCCCCAGGGATGGGGAGCGGCTGAGGTCCAGCTCTCCGTCGCTCCCCGTTCTGTAGCGAGCGTGAGCTTGGAACAGCTCCCCGCTCTCATCCAGCAGGCTGGCCCGCAGGGTGACCTCCTGCAGCGGCAGCAGCCCTGCCACACGGATCTGCACGGGGTCATCGAATAGACACTTGCGGGAAGGCAGAACCATCACCCGCACCGCCATCCCAGCGCTGCTGGGGCAGAGGAGCGGCGCTTGGCTGGGGAGAGACACGGGCTGCGTGGAACAGGATCGCCAGGAGGCAAGGCGCCTGCCGCTCCTCAGGCTTAAACTCCCTGCTCAAAGTCCAGGAGGCACCACCATGATGTGACGGCTTCCTCCCGCCGGCAAGCACGGGCTGCTGGGAGGTGTAGTTCAGAGCACGCCTTCCTCCAGGCACTGCCGTCGGGAGTGGCACACCATCACCATCCACTCGCACAGGCACAGGCTGTCATTTGCTCCTTGCTTTTGATTAGAGAGACACTAAATTAAAAACCCCCAAGTGACAAAATGAGATATTCAAAATGAGATATTCACTCTTCCTCCCACGCTGGGAAAGTCCGGACTCCACTGCAGAACTGGCTTGGGCACCTTTGCCCAGTGAGCACATATAAAATGGAAAGCCTGAAGTAATGCAATATCCTAATGTAGCTGTGAAACAAAGCCTGCACTTAATGACTCTGGAGTTTTCAGCAACTTTTGGGCAAGCATCACAAGGTAAAATGATGCTTTAAGCTTTATGTTTCTTTAAAAACAAAGGAAACAGACAAAGTAAAACAATTATATTTTTTTTTTCACAATAATCAATCTGCCTAAAGGGAATCTGCATTGTCCTAATTAATACATGGAAAACAAATTTCCCCCTATATCAACTAATGTACTGAAGAACTGTTTGATGATCTGATAACAAATACCATCTTTTGGGCTTCATAAATGACAATATTACATTTTTGCAGTGTTCATGTATTTAATAGCCTTCTAGTCCTACCCTGCAGGTCTCAGACACATGACCAGTCTCATCCTATTGTGTGGAAATACAAATGGGACTTAAGGCTGCAGAAACAGGCTCTTAATTCACACAACTCACCTCACCAAGCATTAGGCAACAATTAATGGCAGAAGAATAAACCATGAGCCTACAAACTGCAGAATCATGTCATGCCAGGAGACCAAAGGTGATGTGCACATTGACTGTAGGTCTGGCAAACAACTCTAAAATCACCACTCAGGATGCTACTTGACTTCTCTTGATGCAAGAGAATGTGGCTACATTTAAATGTAACAGTGGAAAGAAACTAAAACCAGCAATCAAAACATGCAGCTTAAGACAGAAAATAGCCAGCATTTACTTATGCATGTCCTCCTAGGTGTCCTTCAGCCATCACATCATTTGAAAAAAGAAAATAAGACATTAGCACAGAAATAAGCTTTTAAGCTGACCTTTTATTGCAGGAGTTGTAATTTCTCACCATCAAAATATCACAGCCACCAAACTTACTGAATTACAATAGGACAGGACTTTTGCCTTAGAGTAGAACGCATGTGTTAGACTGATGCAGCCTGATGGTGGTAGAGCAGATTCTTCTTTGTCCACTTGTGTTATTATGAAAAAGATCCATAGAGCTGAACAGTCACAGCTTCTGTGCTGGGATTTCTAAACCTTGGCTTACCTCCCGTCAAATTTTATTTTGCTCATCACCACTGAGGCAACACGCAAAGACCTCAAAATGCTATTATCAGACCTTAAAGCCAAAAAATCTGGCCAATTGATCCGGTCTCTGAAATCAAGCAAAATTGACATCTGTTTGACAGACATTGTCGATGACAATATAACATTCAGCTCTTTTCCCTTTAATCACATTTGTACTCCAGTCACAGATGCTGATGATTGTATCACAGCAGAGATCACAAGCTCAAGTTTCCCAGCTCTGCTATAGCCCTTTCACAGTTTTTGTGAGACAGTCTAGTAGTTGATAGTAGCTGTACTTAAGGTCATATTCCATGTCATACCAGTAATTCACTGAGGAGACAAGAAAAAGGAAAAACGTTTCTAAGGCTAGAATGTAATGCTTTACAAATGTGTTCTCAGGCTGGTTTATACGGTTCAGTTAGTACAGGCTTTTCATTACTGACTGAACACTGAAATGAGCAAATCTTTGACTACAGCCAAAAATAACATAAGCAAGTATTAGAGGTCTTTAATACTGGCCATGCAACTCTGTCTTAATCCAAACTAGCTCAACTTCAGACCCTACTGGTGATTCCTTTGAGCAGAAGCTGTCAGAATGTTTAGAAATAGAAAATGTATGCTTCTATTTAGATCAAAAATACCAAATACACTGAAAAGTTTAATATCTGGATAGGAACCTCTCTTCCTCTGACTGTGTAAAAGATGGTAAATTCACCACTAATTCAAAATGGTCATCAATTAGACAGTGCTTTAATTCTGCTTCTCATTCTAATTTTGATGTATGTCTCCTAGACAAAAACTAAGCCAAGCAGTATAATATTGTACCAATGCCTTTTGGAGGAGTATATACTCTAGCTTCAGACATTCACTGGACCAGATGCTCAGAATACTGGCTTTTCAAGCG
This sequence comes from Psilopsiagon aymara, assembly GCA_024733675.1. Taxonomy (NCBI): domain Eukaryota; kingdom Metazoa; phylum Chordata; class Aves; order Psittaciformes; family Psittacidae; genus Psilopsiagon; species Psilopsiagon aymara. The sequence continues at coordinate 98,335 of JANRGW010017575.1, forward strand.
TATACAAACTAGTGCAGTTAACAGACTAAAGGCCAAATAATGTCAACTCTTTGGCACTTCTGCTAGACAGAGAAAAAAAGAGTGGCTGAAACAACTCTACTTTTCCCTGAAAGTCTTTAAGGACTGATGCAATACGACTGGAAAAAGAGAATCAGAAACACTGCTTTAGTGATAGCTTGTCTTTTTATCACAGTATCACAAATAAGTTGTTCAAAATACACTTCCTGGGCAGACAGGATTATTTCAGACAAAGGACAGCAAAAAACTCTTCCTCAAACCTTGCACAACTTACAGGACCTAACAATCATTCTCTCTACCATCCCCACCCCTTCATCTGCACCAAATGAGCAGTTCCTCAAATTCTGGGAATCTCTGGGGGAAGAAATACAAAAAGTAGTGAGGGATGAGAATAAATCCTACAAAGAGATTGCAAGACTTCTGATAAGCGCAGGGAACAGTAACACCAGCAAGGCTTAGCAAGGTAAGAGACTTGGTTAGAGCAGGTTTCAGCTCTCATGACATCTTCTATGTTGTTTCTACATCCATGCCTAAAACTCATACACTTTCTGGTTTCCTTTTCTTCCCCCAGGTCCTTTTTTGCTGGTGTGATAACAGCACAAACAACATGCAGTTTCTTTGTGAAAGGTTTGTAGATGAGCAATTTGCAGTTGGCAGGCTAGGCAGACAAACCGCTTAGCTCCATGTCATAAATAGAAACTGGATCATGATTACTGAATTAGCTATCCTTCTCCAGACTTGGCAACTAGAAAGTCTTTTTACTTCTGCTATATTCCTCACCAACAATACTATGAATTATAAGCAGGACTGCAAGGAGGTAGCCCCAGGGCATCTGCCAAGACTGTTGTTTCCTCCTGAGGAGAGGTAGCTGATCTTAAAGGGACCTTTGGGCCCAGTTACTCTTTGCTGTGGGATATCTAGGTACATACCCACCACAATTCAGAAAGGTATCTGGACATACTGCATATTTTACCTGCTATACAGCCATGTGATTGCCGAACATGATGGAACCAGAGAGAAGGCAGGTATAACATCTCACCAGCTCTCACTGTACACTGCAAAGGTTTTGCCTGAGCATATTCTGGATATTGTTTCAGATTTGGGTTCAAGGGGTCCAGGGGGATCCAAGGCACCTAAAATCAAGAGTATGTACATGGAACTGACCCTGGCAAAAAATTCCAGCAACCTTCCAGAAAAGCAACTGATAACCAGACTTAGTGGGTTACAAAACCTGCATTTTTCCCAGTAAAACATGTACAGCTACACAGCTTTCCACATTCAACTGGGAACAGCTTAAGGATGCAAAAATTTGCATCCTTCAGTGCCTCCTTTAGCGAAGCATTTCTAATCAGGAAAAGGTGCTAAATGTCAGGAAATGCCATGGAATTTCAGTCTTTGCATACTTTCAAAACATCCCCAGCCCCTTATATGACTTGGTGCTCCTGCATTTAGTATTTGAGTACTTTATGTAGAACTCTCTTTTTAGACATTCCTTTCTCCTAAAGAGGTAAATGGGGAGAGATTAGATACAAAAGGCTACCAAGTTTCTGTAAAATGTGAGTTTCTGTAAAGTAACCAAATCCTGTAAAGTTCTGTAAAATATATACAGACCAATACATATTTGATCTATATGTTTTAATCAAATAAATATTGCTCCTAACAAGAAAATACAATTTATTAATTTAGACAGATTTGTTTTATTGGTGATACTGCTGTGGAGCAAAATCTAGCCCTGAGTAGAAAGCCAATAGAGCATAAATGCAGAAGAGTCTACTGCAGTCATAATGACATAGATTCCTTTATTGCTGATTCATTTTAAAGTCCTTTACTGGATCTATTTAAGTTTGGTGCAGTGAAGAGTTTTTGATACCAGTGGTTTCAGGTATGCAGTAAAATTTTTTTCTGGAAGCTGGGTATCCTTTGTAAACAGTAAAATACCAGTGAAATATCTGGGCATTCTCCTTTCAGCAATGAAAGATTTCTAAATATCAATCAAAACCCTCCATCTGAGGTCTCAGCAGCCCCCAAACTACCTTTACTTGTGTATTGACTGTGTTCTTTATGTACTTTTTACCTTATCTGCACTCTTCTCATCCACAATTTCAAATGAGCCATCTTCTGATACCTGGTAGGTTGCTGGCTGATACAGCTCTGGAACAGAAAGAATTAAATGACACAACTCAAGAATAGTACTCAGAGAAACTAACGGCAGGCTATGGAATACTTTCACCAAGTAAAAGAAAATTGAGACAAAACCGTTTTCAACTTGCTGTCCTCACTGTCCTTTCCTTTGTCCATTTCAAATTTTATCCATTTTTTATTAAGTCAGTCTGAATTCCTGATTGCCTTCCTGTTTGGAATTCCAGACTTCTTTCTTCACAGGAATTACTCTCCTCAAAACCATTTTACTCCTGGCCTTATTTTGTTACAGTAACTGCCTTGTTTCCCTTTCAGAAGTCATAAATGCATCCCTGACTTACGCATTGTTCTGTATTTCTGGCGTCTCTTCTTAGGTCAGTCAAGCAAGATAGGACTCACAAGAATTAGTGACTTGTGCCAAGCCTTTCACTTCTAATCTGATAGGGCTCATTCGCTCTTCTGATACTGCAGGCTGCTTTTATATCATTGCTTCAGCATATGTGCCTTTCTAAGCCTTCTACTGAGAGTTTCCCTCCAAAAAGATGGAGCTGTCTTTTTACTATACACTATAAATGTTAGCAGTCTCTCTGTTCAATGCTTTAATGGCAACTTGTTTTACAAAATATGACTCGTATGACATACATGTATTTCATACATTCGCATACACACGACACCATCTCTCCTATGAAGAAAGGCTGAGACAGATGGAGTTGTTCAGCCTGGAAAAGCCTCTGGGGAAACCTTACTGTGGCCTTTTAATATATAAAGGGAGCTCATAAAGAAAAGGGAAAGACTGTTTACCAAGGCCTGTAGTGGTAGGACAAGGGGCAATGGTTTCAAACTGAGAGGGGCCAGAGTTGCATAAAGGAAGGCATTTTTTACAATGAGGGTCATGAGGCGCTGGCACAGGCTGCCCAGAGAAGTTGTAGATGCCCCATCCCTGGAAGTGTTCAAGGTCAGGCTGGATGGAGCTTCAAGTAGCCTGGTATAGTGAATAGGAGGGGAGACAGAACTGCATGATCTTCAAGGTCCTTTCCAACCCAAACCACTCTATGATTCTATGATTTCAAGGTTGTAATCAAAATAAAACCAGTATAAATAACATACTGCAGCAGCACACGTATCTAGGCAAAATTATGTTAGTGCCATACAGCATCCTGCATTCACTTAATCTGATGGTTTGAAAATCCAGGAATGGGAAGATAAAGTCTTATTTTATGAGGTATAATGTTAAGCTGTCCATCTTCTAGATGTCACTGCAACACAACAAATTATTACTGTGCACATAGGAAGGAAAAATAAACAGAAAACAGGCACTGTGAAGTATTGCTGCCATAAAACCTCTTTTTTCATTTCTCCAGTGTTCAGAGATTCAGTTGTAACTTAAATATTTCATTAAATTACAATTTATCTTTCAGCTTCCTGCTTTGCTTCCTAGAGAAGAAAATGAGCAGGCATGACCCAAAGCTGTTGAACATCAAAGATAGCATGCTACAATTCTGACAAGGTACTTAATAATTTAAGCATTCTAAAGCTGAAGAGACTGCCATGGGTATCAATGAACCTATTACTTTACAGGACTGGAGAACCTGACCTCAGAATAACACTTGTATGACAAACCACCTGCAGCACAAAACAGAAGAGATTTATTTTCACACTATGAAGCATAACATTGCATAAACATCACACTGTTATCCCTGCTGCTTTTTTTGTATCTTTCAACATCTTAAGTCTCTCCCTTTCCAACCTCCAGATGTAATTGCACAGTAAATTATGTACCATATGGGATGATGGGACGGTCACTCGGTGGATGCAGTAGAAAATACTTCTCTCCAGATATCACACAGTACAAGTTCTCATAATGATCTTTATGTACTAGGATTGAGAGAAAAAAGAGACGTGGAGAAAGAGAGCCAATCAGTGTTACTTCCTTCCCCGCACCAGAAATTATAGCAAACAAAGTGCCAGCTCCTCTTATTATCAGGCTGCTTCCTCCTCTTGCTGCCAGTGGGAGTGGAAATTAACAACATAATGTTGTAGCAAATGTATTCAACAAAGCAACTCCTCGGTGCCTTGCAGGATACAAGGCCAGGTAGAGGCACCCAGAGACACAGCAGCAGAGGCTGCAGAAGTGCAGGAGAAGGAAAGAAAGAGTGCTGAACTGCTTTGTAAGAAAAAGGACACAGTCCTACTGAGCCACCAACTCAAAATGAGCCCATTTAAAACCACACTGAAAGCACCCAGAAGACTCAGAATACCAGACAATACATACAAGAGGTCACAGCAGCCGATTCCCCAAGCCAGAAATTCACAGCATCAGGCTTCTTCCCTGTTATGGTTAGGGAATAGAGAAATGCTGTCAGAAAAAAAAAAAAAAGAATCTGAAATGTCATGTTTAAAAGTGTTTCTTAAATAACTTTCTGCCAAATGCTGTCCTTTAACTTCCTTCATAATTATGCCTGGTTTCATTGCAAATGGCATCCTGTGAGCAACTGCTGCCTCCTTCTACACTGCAAGCCACTGTAGCGCTCATGACATTGTACTATCCAACCCCAAACTGATGGTTGCAATCCTTTGTTTCCACATTCTGAATCCATAAGTCTCAGCTCACAGAGAAACTGCATACAGTTGCAAAAAAGAAGGTGAGATCATGGTAAATCGTTTTCACTGACATTTTAAGGAAAGCCATGCTGTAAAATAGAAACCAAATGAAGCAGAACAGGGCTTAACTAGAAACAAACATCTGTAATTTTACCAAAGGGGGCAGGGCTGTGTGTTGTTTCAATCCTTTGTTATGCTACTTTCAGTAGTAACAGCATAAATCCAAGTGGAAACATGACTCTAAACCAGAGAAAAACCTCTGGATGAAAAGAAGGGCTATTTGGCAATATCACCACATTGCTTCAGTTCCAGTACACAACTGAGATACTGACCCTGGAGTAATCCAAACCCAAAATGTGGATCACTCTGTCTTCTACTTTCTAAGGGGATGAAACCAAACTGAGCTGTGGCATTCAGAAGAACAAATATTCATCATGCACACGATTGTTTTAAAACTCCATACAAAGTATTTACAGAATATAGGAGAAATAAGTTACCGAGTGCCTCACTCATCCATGGTATGTCAGGCTGCACATCACAGACCAGTTCAGGGAACTCCTCGGTGAGGTTTGAACATTGCTTCTGCACATAGAATACGTTGGGAGAGGTCACTTTCTTCTCCACAATGTCCAAAAAGTCTGTGAAAGGCATTTGGCGCTCCTCTGGCATGACAAAGCGGTCCTGAAACACGGCATCTGCATAACCATTTGGTGTTACTGCCACACTCACTAGCTTGGGACCTACTACCTCCCTGCAAAACAAATCAAATGTTTGCAGCCAGACCCACAACTGGCCCATCTACTGGACATTGATTACTTTAAAAAACCACACATTACATAGGCAGCAAAAACAAGGAGCCCTTTTTACTCTCTGGCAGGGACACTGGGGTTCTGCTCCAACTGCTCCCTGTAGCCAAGGATACTGTAGTACCTTCAGCCTTTCTGATTTCCCCCCTAACAAGCAAAGGAGCTCCCTCTTATCTTCAGCAACCCTATCTAGTTGCAGATGTTCCTGCTCACTGCTGGGGTTTTGGACTAAATGAGCTTTGAAGGTCTCTTCCAACCCAAACTATTTTACGATGATTCCATGATTCCTCTGTGCAGGCAGACGGCCGTCTGCAGCCACTTCTTTTAACAAATCATGGCAGAGCTTGATGTTCCTGGGACCACTCAACCTGGCCAAATCCAGGTGGCACATCAAAAGCAATTGAGGAAGAAGATGTGAACACAGACTGATAGATACACATATCATGAGGCTAACAGCCCTTAGTTCTGTAAGAGATTTAGCTTTAAATTCACAGATTTGGGTTTAACCATAAATCCGCTTTAAAGAGTAACTTTTAAAAAATTCAGTTATTGTTAAAAGTCTCCTTCCTTGGTTTTGGTTTCTGCTTTTTAAACAGTACTCAGTCAAAACCAAGTCAATCTCTTCTTCTATTGTACCACTACCACCCCACTCCAACTGAGCAGCTACAGGTTGGATGGGTTTCAATACCCTGAGTGTATTGCTGCACAGTGAGAAACCTATGCTTCTGTCTGCATGGGAGCTGGTCAGGACAGTGTCTGCAGGAACACATTTACACAAGTTGGGCAAGGCTGAATACACTCATAGACAGAAGAAGCACAGAGGAATCTGAGCTAATCTTACAGGTAAATGCAAAGATCAACCAAGGGCTTCCTACTGAGGTCAACCAAAGGTGGCCACGAGCGCTGCTCCAAGGCTCGTTCATACCTGAGGTACGCTGAGGTCCATTTCTGCAGAGCCGGCCAGTGGCTGATGGCATTCTGAATTATACAAGGCTTATTTGGACTCACCCATTCCCGATAAAACTCCAGTGGGGACGGAGGCCCATCAAGATAGGGTATGGACTCGGGGCACCCCAGCTCTGCGCAGGCGAACAACAAAGAGCTTTAGAGATCCTTAGAGCAGCACCTCCTGCAGGCACACTGACAGGCTGCAAACCCCACACCACAAGCGCCCAGCTCAAAGCAAGCCATGCCCTCCCTGCTGTTAAAACCCAAAAGCCTTTAGGGAGGACTTCAGGCCATGTAGATACATGAGGCTACCGCTCTGCTACTCTCCTGCTGTCAGGCACAGCTCATCCATAGGCAGCCATGCTGCGGGCCGACAGGACAGTGGCCATGACACACATATGTCCTTCATAGCACATGTTACAGGAGATGCACATCTGACACAGGTAATACCACAGGAGGATATTTGGAAGCTGCAACACAGTGCGTTATTTAGCTGTTTTGTACATTGCAAATTAACCTGAAAGGCCGCTTTTCTCGAGTTTACTTTCCTTTTGCAGCGGCCTTTCTGCTGCTTCTTCACCTCAGAAACATTCGGCCAAGAACAGAGCAGGCGCGCGGCTGCTCCAGTTCAACCCATGCAGGCTCCGAGGCAAGCGGAGAGCGGATCCGCGGCCCCTGAGGATCGCCGGGGGGCGGCAGGGGCCATTGCCCGCTCCACACCCTCTCCCTCCCTGCTCCCCCCGGGCCGCGGCCCGAGCCCGCCCGCTCCCGGCCCGGCCCTGCGCTCACCGCGGGC